>APFE030907948.1:0-22707 GCA_000404065.3 Pinus taeda | reverse complement strand
GGTTTGCTTGATGACACCTGCAACCTAGAGTTTAACAAAAACAACTACGGAAAGTTAAATCAGCTACGGAAAGTGGTTGGATTCTGTAGCTAATGAGAAAAATCTAATTCAAACAAAAAACACAAAAACATAGTTAGAAAACCACTTGAATGCTCTTTTAGAACCAATATGCAATTATTTTTGATAGCTTATGAGGTCTAGGTGAGAGTAAAAAGTCTAGGAAAGTGTGTAGGAGATATGTAGTTTCAGGTCTCAACAGCATGCCGCTCTGCATTCTAACACTTTGCTTCATGAGAGTTTTACTTAAGATGTTTCACCTTTCTTTGTGCCAAGCAAAGTGTAAATTGTTGTATGTATGAGATTGGTTGAGAGGAACTTCTTTCACGGTCGACATTCGCAAACTTGCTTAAGTGGAACCGTAAGAACTTCCTTGAGAGAATGATTGCAACTTTCCCTGAGATGGAGGTAGTCCCACCTGAGACAATGATAACCCCATCTGTACCTACATGGTTCCCTACTAAAGTGCCTAGGTTACCAAGGCCTAAGCCATGTACTTCTATGATGGGAGATAGGAATCAAAAAAAGCCTCAACAAGCACTGGAGTGCAATCGTCGTGGAAAAATCTGACAAAAATCCACCAAAAGGGAAAAATGGATAACTCCAAATAGCTGACAGAGCCACTAGATCTAGATGAGGAAGAACTACGTAGAGGAATAGAGGATATTGATGTAGAAGAGGTTGAGTAGATAACTCGGTTACCGAAGTATATCCCACCATGCAAAGCCACTGCGAAAGTGCCGAAGGATCCGGATAATGTGAAGTTTATAGTTTCCATACCATTGTTGTTGGAGAGTGTGTTGCTTGAGGGAAACTTGTTGGCTTGTATAACGCATTTAAAAATGGAGGAGTGGGACCTTGGGGACCATGATAAATTTCCACAATTGGTGCCAAACAAGTACCTCAAGAAGGTATACTATGAGGAGTTAGACATCACGTGCCTTGAACCAATGAATTGGGTGGCTGGATTTGTGGGCACGGGGCTCCTAAACATGTTTTGGGTGCCGCACTTCAGTCACACTAATATTAACACCATCTATATGCACCAACTGTTGACCCTGGTAAGTGATGGGTGTCTCTAGTTGGGAGAACCCATCTTGATGACCAATATGGTGATCCACCATATAATGTTGCTACCATCCCAAGGATTAGACCCTACGGAGGCTTTCGTAGGAAAGTCATAGGAGAAGAAGTTGGTGGACCAAATGAAGGGCGAGTTTGATCTAGTGAAAAAGTCATACGGATACTCTATTCAATCCATATTAGATGGTGTAGTGTAGTTTGTTGCATAGATATTAGCTGGTAAGATCATGAGGAAGTGTCGAGTGGAGAAGTTTCTCTGAGGGAGAAAGAATTTGCTGCAATAGATGCAACAACCAAGGAGAAAGAGGAAGTGTAGGAAATGAATACATTGTTGGCCACCATTGACTTCGACAAATCCAACACCGAGTGCACACGGGTGGAGGAAGAAACATATGTGGAAGAAGAAGGGGGTGCATAGTTGGAGTCCCCCTTTGTTGTCAAGAAGCGGAAGAAGAGGACTTCCACAGGGCAGTGCAAGAAGAAAAAGTCCAACAAACCAATAGGCACAACGCCTTTGGTCCTCACAGAGGGTGACTTGGATGAAATTGGGGATGTGGTTCGTGATGCGATGATGGATCTCATGAACCATTTTGAAGCGCAATACCAGTAGTCACTCAGTAAGGTACAACAGGGCCTGCGGGACTTACAGGTCCAAACAAGTCTTATCCAAGCGAGTGTGGGATAGGAGAGAGTGAAGCAAGTGAGCCTGAATCAAATGTGTAGGTTAGTATTGGACACAAAACTCATCGTGGATGGCTGCACTGTTCAACTGTAAGAAGGGTCCCTGTGCAATGACTTAGCCGAAGAGTAGGCACATCAACTACAAGTTAGGAACTTGAGCCTGAATTTGGTTGCGCTTCCCATTCATACTATGCACGAGTTACACCAAAGTGTGTCAGACAAACTAAGGATATGGGAGCAACACACATGGCTGGTCATCATTGAGGTAAAGATTAATAACCAACATATATTTGAGGAAAATCCATACGCTTTCAAGGAAAAGGAGGAGGTCACAACACAAAGCCAACAACGATTACACAAACCTATAGTGAGGTTTCAGAGCTCAAGATCCCAACAAAGGAAGCTTCCGTGGAGAAAATTCAAAAGCTGGCCACTATAGTCAAAGAGCCTAAGGATGAAATTGGTTGAGTCAAGTTTGAGCCGCAGTTGCAAATCTGAGAGTTACAACTAAAACTGCAGCCCACTAATCCTCCTAAAGTCATAGAGTAGCAGGAAGCTACTATTAAAGAAGGAATGGCCACATTGGAAGATGCAGTCAAGGGATGCACTGAGCTATTTGAGAAGGCCATGTAGTTATGGACCTTATTGTAGGAGGCTCCTGTAGGTTTTAACCCCATACAGAACTTATATGCATACAAATTCTAAATCACAAGAAAAATAAAAATGCGAGAGCATAACATATAAAACACATATACACAGAGATTTCCCACTGGATCTCAAAACCGAAACCACCAACTTGATTTTTCATTATATTCCTTTCAATGTTACAATACATATTTATACATGACGAAGCGTCCAATACCATGGACCGAAAACCATTGCGTCCAAAACTATGGACACAACCCAACAGCTCCTACTCTGCAAAAGATTGGCATAGACATTAGGGTAAAGCAAACACATATTTTATGAAATCCAATCAACAATGTGGACCTTGGCACCAGTACAATGGTTCACTAGATTATAGGAAGGAAAACTCATTGAAACTGAAATTGATGAGTTGCATCGCAAGGAAGTGATCATCTATTCAGATGCAGTTGTGGGTAGATGAGGCCAGTTAGTTGACTATGTCAGTTCAGAGAAAGCTTAAAGGGATGCAACAGACAAGAAAGGACCATGGGCCTTGCAATTGAAGGCCAAACTACTGAAAAATTGGTCAAGGAAGTGCACCAATCTGCTAAATAGGGAACAACAGACCTGTAGGTGTTAGAGATAGAGTTTAGTGAACTACAAGTGGAGATTGAGGCACTACCAGCAAAGTGACTCGACGACAAGGCACAAAATTTTGTTCGGGGCCTCTTGGGACAGGGTCCCCTAGGGTAAATTTTGTAACCAATTTTGATAATTATGTAAAGTACCCACATTTTGAGGACCGGAGCGCGAAGGTCATAGGAGTCAAAGGGACTTTAGTCCCTTATTTTGTTAGAATATAGGATGTTTTGTAACCCACCCATGGTTCACGAACCATGGTATTATAATGAAACAAACTATATAAAGGAGTCATAGCGAGTCATAGGAGGTCAATTAGTCATTGAAGATCATTGTAAGGGCAAGTAGTTTGAGGCAGAAAAGTTTGTTTTCTGTACTTAGGTGAAGGGGAAGGCTCCTGGAGCTGTGTGTGCGAAGACCTTGGTAAGTCCTCAAGATGAGTGCATGTGCCCCTATAGCTATGTGCGCATGGATTTACAGAAATATCATATCTAACAAAGACTATTTTGAAGAAATAATTGTCTATCTGTACCTTTGTATCTACTTATGAAATCTATGTGTATTCACTCTGTTTTCTGCATGTATCTAAAGAAACACTTAATTGATGTGCGAAAGTGGTAGATCTACTTGATGAGGCCAGTTAGTTGACTATGTCAGTTCAGAGAAATCTTAAAGGGATGCAACAGACAAGAAAGGACCATGGGCCTTGCAATTGAAGGCCAAACTACTGAAAAAATGGTCAAGGAAGTGCACCAATCTACTACATAAGGAACAACATACCTGTATGTGTTAGAGATAGAGTTTAGTGAACTACAAGTGGATATTGAGGGACTACCAGCAAAGTGACTCGATGACAAGGCACAAAATTGTGTTCGGGGCCTGTTGGGACAGGGTCCCCTAGGGTAAATTTTGTAACCAATTTTGATAATTATGTAAAGTACCCACATTTTGAGGAGCGGAGCGCGAAGGTCATAGGAGTCAAAGTGACTTTAGTCCCTTATTTTGTTAGAATATAGGATGTTTTGTAACCCACCCATGGTTCACGAACCATGGTATTATAATGAAACAAACTATATAAAGGAGTCATAGCGAGTCAGGAGGTCAATTAGTCATTGAAGATCATTGTAAGGGCAAGTAGTCTGAGGAAGAAAAGTCTGTTTTCTGTACTTAGGTGAAGGGGAAGGCTCCTGGAGATGTGTGTATGAAGACCTTGGTAAGTCCTCAAGATGAGTGCATGGGCCCCTATAGCTATGTGCGCAGGGATTTACAGAAATATCATATCTAACAAAGACTATTTTGAAGAAATAATTGTCTATCTGTACCTTTGTATCTACTTATGAAATATATGTGTATTCACTCTGTTATCTGCATGTATCTAAAGAAACACTTAATTGATGTGCGAAAGCGGTAGATCTGCTTGTTTAATTGATACTATTAATGTTTAAAGTGTTTTGCGAAGGGTTAGATTTTGTTTCTATGAGTTACTATGATTTCTAGATTTTAAGGATTAGGGTCCACGGAGGTTAGAATAAAACCCTAAAAGTAATAGAAATCCATCACACAGACCTTTGGATGTAGAAACCTAGTTTTTTCATCCCCCAATACTACTTCGGGTGAGATTGTAGCCGCTAACTCTGAACCTGGGTCAGGACCCCTCTAGCCAACATTGTCATGAAGAAAAGAAAAAGCCAAGGCAAAACTACCATTAAGAGAAGAAAAAATCATAAGATAGGTAAATGAAAACAAATCACACCAATCATTCTCACTGAAGGTGACCTGGATCAAATCGGAGAGAAAGTTCAGGAGATAACAACGAAATCCTAGAATAGGGTGGAAGATCACTATCATGAGATTATCATAGGTGTGCAATAGAGTATTGCAGAGATGAAGGTTTGGGTTTAAACATCCAGACCACCAGCATAGATAAGCCAAGGACTCCATCGAGAAAGACTAATAGAAACTACATTCAGGATGAGGATAATGCAGATACATGACAGAGCTCTACAATTCGACTCTCCTGAAGTCAAGAAGCAGGAAAAAGGTTGGGACCATGTCAATATAAACATGGAAACAATTCCCACTATGGTCCTACATGAATTTCATCAATATATAACAAGTGAGCTCAAAGAGCATGAACAACGGACCTCACATTTAAACATTCAATTAGAGCAAGAGCGTGTTGCATTGAAGAAACAACTTGACTAGGCCATCAGACAAGGAAAATGTAGAGCTACAATAGTAGAGATTGAAAGAGGTGGTTGATGCCAATTGCAAGGAAATTCCAAACATGGATGTCCACGAGGATGAATCAGTATAAGACAAGGTCGCGAAGCTTGGCCTTATAGTCAAGGGGCAGAAGGATAAAATTGTCGCAGTGCAATTTACGTATCAGATGCAGATCAATGAGCTACAATTGAATTTGCAGCTAGCCACATCACCAGAAGTGTTCAAACAAAGGGAGACAAACTTAAAGAGTGGGATGGGCAGCATCTCTGCAACATTGGAAGACTGTGGAAAATCACTGGATGCAAGCATGCAAATTTGGACTTCACTGCAGGAAGATCCAAATGTTCAGAAACTACATGAGGAAATTTTTCAAAAGAAACATCAGTTAGAAGAAAGTTAGACAACTATGAAGACTTTGCCAATTTCACAAAGGCTTGCAAAAATTAATGAGTCAAAGGAGTTGCAGAAAAAAATTGAAGAGTTGAAGAAGGCACAAAGTTTGATAGAAAGGACTCAGCCTTTTTAGGATGAGGCCCTCCAGCTATAGCAAGTTGTGGATGAGAAGCTTCAACAACTTCGATAAAGGAAGATAGAACTGGCATAGAAGGCGACAGACCATGTCACAGAAGCACCATTATAAGAAGTCAATAACGAGGAAAAGAAACTACCATAGATTCTGCAATAATTCAACAACGCATAGAACAAAATTGTAGACAAGATCAAAGATAAATTAGTTGAGTGACTCGAGACGAGTCACATGTGAGTGTTGGTGGCATGTTGGGTGCAACCCAACTTGGCCAAATTTTGGGCAAGGATTCCGAATTTTGTGGAGTGCGTAATACAAAGGATGTCTTGAAGTATGAAGTGGACCATGTAGCAAAGCAACGGAGGAAAACGAATACTACACAGTATAGGAGCTTCATGGGGAAGCCCCTCACTTTTTTTAAAATCATATAATATTGTAAAAGTTGAATGGTTTTGGACCATAGTCCCTTGTATTTTGGAAACCATGGTATTGGGTCCATGGTAATATAGTGATGTAATCCCTTAATGTAATAGTATATATAGGGATCAATAATAAAGGAGGAATGCATCTAGGCTTTGCATCCAAATCTATGTTTATGTTTGTATTTTTGTGATCTGTACTTCAAAGAATGGGGTGAGGATCCACAGATGAGTGTGAAAAGGCTTGGGTATGCAACTTAGTGCACAGATTGTTTGAAACTTAGTGCGAAGACAACCTATAGCTGTGTGCACATGAAAAGAATTGTTTGTTGTACCAAATTCTCTATTAGAAGCAACAGTTCTTGTGGACGTAATCCCACATTGGGATGAACCATAGTAAAATCTATGTCTTCATGTGTTTTTCTTATTATATGCACTTTATTTCAGTACTATGAAGTTTATGTATATGATATGTTTAAGTGATGAGTGTAATTATGCAAAGTAGTTCATGAATGAAAAGTAACTTATAAGTGTTAAAACATAAAAAAATACAAAATTGCCAGCAGTATCCCTGAAGGTTGCAAAAATGTGGTTTGGAACCTCGCAAAGTCACTTCAGGTGAGACTACAACTTGCTTGTAGGTCATAGCCAAAAGGGCCAGTGATTGAGAGTTTTATTGGTGTACAGTAAAATCCAAACCTAGGTCAACCCAAACTAACCCAAAAACTAGGCTGCCAAATGTCCCATTGAGCCACTCTAAATCATTTAATTCCCTAACACAAATGGATCTCATGATACCGGGGTCTCAAAAAATCTTGATCATCATGAAGTATTCTTTTCTCCACTCGCTTCTTAACAAGGAATAGACACCAAAGGCCCTTTATATGCTTCCAATATGTAGAACATATTGATAATGAAAAATATTGATCAACTCCTTCAAAATATGCTCTATTGGAAAACCAATTCCATGGACCTTAAGAGTGAAATCCTAAAAGTACAATCTAACTCACCTTGAAAGGGGTCTTTGTTGACATGATCTAACCATTACCTCCTCCTATTGATCACATTTCCATGCTAGTGAAGTGATCCATAATACAAACAAAACATTGGGAAGTGAAATGATCTCCAAAAAAAATAAAATCAAATGGAAGATCTAGGTAATCTCCCCCTATAGAAACTAGCTCACCCCTAAGGGTGATTAAACTACCAAGTCTTGTAATGCTAGGATCCCATGCTAATCTAAAAGAAAATACCATGTTGATACTACACCACTCTGGTCATAATTGAATTCATGTCATACTCGTAATAGATCCTCCTCTCTTGTAAAACTCAACCACAATACATGTAATGATCGAAGCTATGCCCATCATTTAATAGAAACTCAGCAATATCAGAGCCTTAAGCAAAGTCTTTCGGTAGAAATCACATCAGAAAATATCGGAGCCTACCAATCCATGACTAGTCTCGATCTTGAGCAACAATAGGGTAAACTTTCCTCACTACATGGTGAATGTCTCAGTGACTTCAAGTGCCGACCCAAGAAGGAACTAGATGAATCTCTACCATAATGCTGCTCATCAAGAAGTAGAGTGATTCCCTAATCAATTAGATCCCTGGATCCCATAGCCAAATATGTTACTACATAGTTCTGATAGTTGTTGGAATCCATGTGTGCCTCATATTTTATCCTTGTGCACAATAAATATATAGAAACTATATATCATTAATCAATTTGACACATGCTAGTAGTTAAACTTCCCCACGCCCACCATACCACCAACTGAAATATGTTATCCCATCTCCTGATGTCATCCCCTGATACTACTTGGAGCCTCATCCATTGTACCTAATTTTCATGTAATGCCTCTGAATGTCCTACTAAAGGTGTATCATGGATCTCCCTAAATGTGAACTCAAGGGAAGAACATATCCTATCTCTACAATCAAGTCACACCTTGACCATATGCCTTATCTAGGAAGTCTCTCTCATGATGCAATATGTCTCATCTAAAGATCTCTGATCAGCCTCTCATGAAAAGTATGTTATAAACTCTTTGAATAAGCATAGCCCATATAGTGTTGGAGAATGGCCTCTTATGTGAGATCCTTAAGTCCATTTGTAGAGTAAAAGGTCGCCCAGTTTGGGAGCATGGGCCACATGTTGTCAGAAGTTTTTTTTCATCCCTTTTTGTTAAGAATGATATTTCCTCTTTTAAAAGAGATATAATAAAGAGATTCATGTATTAAGAGAATCCAGATATGTAGCAAGGGATTTTTTGGTGAACTATGTTATCAAGAGGAATTTGCAAATTCTATTCATGTGATTGTTTTCATTCAATTGTTTTCCTTGAAGTAGGAATATCTTATCAAATTGAATGATTAGGAATATGAGTTTGTGGACTATATAAAGTATCTTTGAGTAAGGAAAAACTAAGTAAATTTATAACCGTTTGATTTCATGATCATTTTGGTATCATAGCAGGTTAACTTTTTTCCTTAGCATGAATACTTACCAAGCTATGAACTCATGAAACAAGAATGACTCAAAATGGTGATTCCATGATATGAGATATCCTTCTCATCCTCCCTTTGTAAAACATTTTAAAGACTCGACTTTTATTAAAGTATTTTTAACTATGACAAAAATAGTAGAGGAAATGTGTAATGAAGAAAGAGAAAGTCTTGATTTGTGAAAGCAGTTGAAAATTTTCGAAAATGAGAAGCAAGAGCTTCGAGATAAACTCAAAGAGATGGATATAAAATTACAATTTGCAGAAGAAGCCTTCAAAAAGCATCAAATTTCTAAGGTAAATGAGTTAAGAAATAATCGTTCATGTTTAGTTTCATCACACTGAGATGCTTGTTTTGATCACAAGGCATTCACTGGGGGAGAAACACCATACCAAGTGCATTCATATTGGGGGATATATAAGGCCTGAAGGGTTTTTATATTGGAAATTATAAAAAATGGAGCTCAAATTTAATGAAAAATATAAAGGCTTATAAATTTTTTTAATGAAAATATTGATACCTACAATATCTATTGAAAGTAGGAAATTTTTAAATTGGGAAGGTGTATTGGGTTCGTATTGGTAGGGGGTTAAATAATGTGATGTTTAGAGGTATTTTCCAACATGTAGTATAATTAAGGGTATTGTTTAATATACCATGAACGGGCATGATATGTCATAGGTTCATTGAATGATTCCCTTGTGGTTTTTGTTCCTTTGAGAAGCACACTTGAGGAATTGAATTGAAACTATTATTGAAAATGGGTTACGAAGGAAAGGGATCGATAATACATAGCCAAGGAAGAAGAAAACCCATTGAGTTTGAAGACGACCTTGACATGCCAGCCTAGGATATGGTAAAGAGGAGGTTGGAGACTTTTCCAAAACTGTTGAAGAAAATGATGATTCGAAATAATTTCCTAAATAATGAGATTCATCTTGGAATATTTTTGAAAAAGACTACTATCAAAGGTATAGGCTCAACTATACTAATGTCCCTTTAAATTATAAGAAGCATGGTAATGTCTTTTGTGATTTATGGCATAAAATTCCATGTTCATTTTATGGGCTAAAAAATCATAAAGTTTCCAATTGTTGAAAGAGAATGTGTATGTATAGGAAAGTATTGTCTACCAGGAAGGAGACATTACAAAAAGACTAATCTCCATATCGCAAGAAAGAAAATGGCAAGAAGGAGCTGTAATTACAAAATTATTGCACTCATCGTGAGAATAGTGTCCACTGGTTTAGCAAAGAATGGAATGTTCATCCCTAGTTTTGTCCAAAGTATGGCAAAGGAATTATGTAAGAACTTGCAAGGAAAGAGGCATCAAATGAAAGAGTTAGTCTAGAAACTATAAACCAAGAAGAAAAACATCAAGTAACACAACTCAAAAAAGAGGATGAATTTGAATGGCTAGGCCCAAGAAATGGATGTGGTTCTCGCATAACTAATTATTGATTATAGCACCTCCATATCATTTTTATGTTCCTTTATTGAAAGTTATGAAGAAACTAATCTCATTTGTATGAGAAAGTAAGGGGAATGGTGAGTATAATGGGTTGTATTCTGATATTGTCGTGTTGACTTGTGGTTCGATGTGTGAGAAAATACTACTATGTTATCTGAATAGATGTTTAGATAGGTTTCATTTAAGTCATTGTGTTAAAAATTATGGCATTGTTACTAGGAAGTCTTACCATTGTAGAAGCTTAAAGAAATAGGTTTCTTGCTACCTAGATTTAGTTAGTGAAAGAAAATGTCAACGAGTACATGCTTGTGGGAACCATACTTGAAAATGGTGATGTTGTGATGGGTATTTCCCTCTTTTCTTGGTGATTTGTGCTAAAAATATTCAATCTAATAATCACAAATGTATTGCTACTTGTTATAGAGGTAAGTATACACCTTGGCTAGTTACAGTTCACATTTGTTATGCATGTGGTGAAGCAACATATCGGGTTCCTTGTGGAGTAGAAAGGTAACTAAAGCCACCCAAGAGTCCCATAAAATGTTATATTCTTCCTCAATATAGGCATGGGCCCAAATGCGTACCACATAAGTGTTAATGAAATTAATTTCTTGTGTACAATGTCCCATGGGTCAAATCCCACATATGCTATGGTGTAATCCAAATCTCACATGAAATTATAGTGGCATATTACCCATTATCTATGCATAGATATTTATCAACATTTCTTGCTAGAAAATGTTACAATCATTTATAGATTTCATGGAATTATTGGCAATGTGGAACCCATAGCCTACCTAGATATTTTGATGGCAACAAGATCTTTTGGCTAGTTGTGCCTTCCATTGGTTTCATAAGCACGCTGATGGCTTTGATGGAAATCGTAGATCTCAAGTTCATTGAAAAAGTGCATTAAGGCCCGTAGGATTTCATCTCTAAAACCAAAGGATATCTTCTCTAGCGAAGATGCCAAGATTAATTTCCAAGGTCTAAAAATCATGTTTTGGAATCTATCCATTTTAGAGGATCTTGGGCTTGATATACGTCACAAAGTTCTAGACTTGGGATCAGATTTGGAATTCTTAATCTCCCAATGCGAGAAAATTAGGTCATCGAAGTTGGATCTTCTTCCATTTTTGTATGGGAAATGGATAGCTATGAAATGGGAAAAAAACCATCTAGTTTATGCTGGAAATTGCTGTGTCAACAGATGGAACCAAAGATTAGAGTGTGCTTGGCTCCTCCACTATTTTATTCTAACCTCAACTTCGCAAATTATGATTTTAGTTCAAGTCCTTTGGTTGTAGTGATAACAAATTGGAGCTTGGGTTTTAGCCTTAGTGCAAGGAAATTCCCTTAGTTTTGAATAATACATGGCTTCAGATGGTTTCATGTTTAGAGACATGGGCATGGACGAAAAGTATTATAATGTCCTTGATCCCTTAGAAATATTATGACAAAGTCTATTAGCCTAAAGTGGTTCCCATGGGCTAAAGCAGGAAAATATTTAATAAGGGGACTATAAATTTCCAAAGGAAACATTATAAAGTTAAAAAACGAGAAATGGTGATATTTCATAAGGAAGTGAGAAGTAACATTAAATTTATAAAGTGAAATATCATAAAGTAAATTTATTAAAGTGAATTTAATAAAAAAGGAAGGTGAAAAGGCAACCCTAAACTCATAAAAGAAAGAAAATGAGGATACTCTCCTCATTCATGCATTTTAGAGATTGGAGAAAGAGATACTGGAGAGAGTTTGGAGAAGAAGCTTAGGGTTTTGGAACCCTACCCACCATGGTAGACTTCAATATTGAAACTAAACACACTAATTTGGATCTGAGAGTGAAATCACTGAAATTTCACCATTGGGCTGCAATGGAGTAGAATAATTTTAGTGACTATCAAGTTATTGTGGTGTTATCATTTGAATTTGTTTGTTGATGGTGTTTTCTCTATAAATATTTCTTACAGGTAAGTGCCAAGGAAAAATCTGGAGATTTCCATGTGGGAAAATGAGTCATCAAAGTTCACTAGAACAAAGCCAAGAAGAAACGAGCTCCTCTACTTATGAACCAATTTCTCTCAAATTTGTTGTATTTGAGTTAGGAAGAAAAGTTTCGTGAAAGGACTTTGGGTACCAAGATATGATTTCATTGTCTACTGGAGGTTGAGTTGTCTTATCTCCCACTGAATCGAAGTTTTGATATATGAGTTAGGAAGAAAAGTTTCGTGAAAGGACTTTGGGTACCAAGATATGATTTCTTTGTCTACTGGAGGTTGAGTTGTCTTATCTCCCACTGAATCGAAGTTTTGATATACCAACTCTTCCTTCTTGAAGGTAGAGAATTTCTTGAACTAGAGGAACATTTTCCTAGAGGATAGCTTCCATAGGAATCACCCTACTTATGGTAGGCTTGATCCATTAAAGTTTGGTGTGATTTTAGGGAGAAAAGATGGTCAAATCCCCTCACTGCTAAGATTGTACATGTGTTGTACGTTTTCTGGGTTGAGTTACAGTCATGGTAGATCATGTGTGACTATTCTTTTAATATGCCACTATTCTTGTAGCATTGAGTTGTATTTCTCCTTGGAGAGGCTTGTTTTGAGTCATATGATGACTCTGTGGGATTTTTGAGCCATTTATGATGATATGGAAGGTATTGCGATGTATTTATGATGTCCAAAATGATTGTGATACCCTTGTGTTGACTGTTGTTGGGGACATGTTGTCATATCTGGTCCAAGGATTGATATTGGGCACCATTTTCCTCACACTCATGCTGAGATATCATTCTAGCTATGTTATATCATATGCATGTGTATTTTTGTTGGCTACGATCTAAATACCAGGTTCACACTCTTGTTTAATTCATTGTATACTCAATTTTATGAATAAAATAAATTTTCTTGTGGAATAGTCTATTAGTATCTCAATTGTTCGATTATTTCTGGATTATTATAAGGGGTGCATTTATGGCTTGAGGAGGATATTGGTTCATTTTAATCATTGAATGTAATATCTAGAAGTTAAAATTTTGAAGTGAGCACCTAAAATTAATTGTTTGAATAAAGACTTCAATGAAACTCAAATTAATAACCCAAAAACATCTAGAGGAAAATTAGAGGTCTCATAAGGAAAAAAAATACAGAGGTATAGGAGCCTTATTCTTGGTGCAACTGTGGGTTATTAGTTTTAAAATTAGTTGTAGATTAATGGTTCTTTCATGATAGAAGAAAATCCCTATACAAGGATAACATATAGGAAGAAACACACTTACAAAGAAGTAACTCCCATTTCATAGGACAATATCCTTGATACGAAGAGTCAAGAGACAACAAGAATGGGCAAGGAGATAGATAAAATGTGTGAGATTGAAGAGCCTAATATGGATGAGAAGGGAGAAAAAGCCTTTAATAGTCTAGTCATTGAATAAATGAAATATGTAGAGGGAAAAAAGAGATGATAGACTTGATGAAGGGCATGGAAAATACAAGGGATTCCACTGGGAAGGAATCACTGAATGGGGAAGGGTCCAACAATGTTGAGGGCAGTCAATCCCATACTGATGAGCAAAACCAATAACATGCAACTAGTGAAGTGCCGAAAATCCAATATGCCTCAGTTTGTACATGAGAATATACAGGACTTAACAGAACAATCTAATTTTGGAATCCCTTGTGAAGACTACATGGAGCAGTACCAAGCATTGGGATGGGACTTCCGTGCTGCTATGAGTTTTACTTATTTGTGCCACCTTCATTTGAAGATCAGGTCCTAACTATCTCAAAGATTCCCAAGGCAGAATCAAGAGCTACAAAAAACATTGGAGGGGGTAACCATCCCCTATTTTGATGGGTCATCCAAGTGTTCCACTTGATCATAGGTACAAAAATTGGACACTTATTTTCAATTGCATCATATGCCAAAGGATAAGATTGTAAAATTGGACACCTTGCACTTGAAAGGTGAGACCCATGAGTGTTGTTACCATGGGTTGGTGAAATTTGGGCATAACACCATCACCTCATGCACATCGTTCACTCAGAGATTTATTGAGTGCTTTGACATGAAGGATCCAAAGATTCATTTTAGAGAGCTACCACAAATCAAGCATACAAGTAGTCTGTAAGCCTATATTAAAACATTTTAGAGGCTCATGATCATAGTCATAGATATTTCAGAGGCCGGTTTGGTGATACTCTTTGTAGAGGGCTTGGCATAACCTTTACGTAAATGGATCAAGAGTTTTGAACCCCGCACTTCATGCGAAAATCAACAAAACCAAGTACATACAGTATGCCACTTCAAAAAATAGATTCATCCTTAAGCCTTCTTTCCCTCAGAAGGGTAAAGAGGTCAAGCCCCTTCGAAAGGAGTGGATTGAGAAATGAAAGATGGACGAGGAGACCTGAAAAGAGCTGAGGAAGAAGAAAATTTGTTTCAACTGTTAGGAACCATGGGCACCAGGGCACAAGTGTGATGGAAAAGACAGTGAAAATGACAATGGGGACAAGGAGTAGGTATCAGGACTAGTAAAATGACCAACATAGGGATAGGTACATGGGAATATGCACTAGACTGTTGGAGGTGAGTCCTCACATGCAAAGGGAAAAGATCCTATTTTTTCCTCTATGTCAGGATTCCCTAGATATCACACTTTTAGTGTTAGAGGGGTTATAACTAGGTATAAGGTGACAATTTTGGTTAATGATGGAGCTTCTCACAACTTTGTAGATGCCAAGTTGTTGAAAAAAGGAAATTCCTACTATGAAGTTCGATGGTTTTACATTCGTCATACTAGGGAAACATTAGATGGAATGCAATAGGTACATTCCCAAGAGACAACTCACCATGGGGAATTATAAGATGACAGATGACTTCTTCACTTTCGATTTGCCAGATGCTAGTGTGGTGTTGGGGTTTAAGTGGTTTTACTACATCGGGAAGTACACCATAGACCATCAAAACATGGAGATGGAGTTCAATTCCCCAATATATGGAAGAAAGTTAGTTTTAAGAGCCATGCATAAATACCCTCCAAAGCCTGTATCATCCATCGACATGGAGCTTTTATTGATTTGAGGTTATATCGAGTTGGTAGTAGAGTTCCTTATTACAGGCAATAAGCAGCCGAAAAATCCATGACAACACTCACATGACAGACAAGTATTTCTTTGTAAACATCATAAAGATTTTATTGATATTCCTCCAAGTAGACCACTAGATATAGGCTTTGAACATGTTATAGACCTTGAGGAGGATGTGTAGGTAGTAGTAACCACTCCATATCTACATTCCAATATTTATAATTATGTAATATAGAATTCCATTAAGGTGTTATTGAGGTTGGGCCATATTCGACCGAGCTCTAGTCTATTTTCTTCTTCAATAATGATGGCTAAGAAGAAGGAAAACACTTTGCATGTGTGTATATACTACCAAGATATCAATAAGAAAAGAACCAAGAACTAGTATCTTATTCCCATGATTGATGGATTGATGGATGAGTTGAAAGGTGCCAAATATTTTTTGAAGATTGATGTTTGTTCTGGCTATCATCAGATCTAGGTTTTGGAGTAAGACATCCTAAAGGAAATTTTTTGGTGCCACTATGGGCAATACGAATTTTTGTTTATGCCATTTGGGTTAACCAATGCTTCCATGAATTTTGAGTCCTGTACAAACCATGTGTTCAAAAATTCGTTGTGGAATTACTCACTGGTCTTCTTCAATGACATATTGGTCTACAACAAGACATCAGAGGACCACTTAAGGAACTTGGATGAGGTGTTGGGAATTCTGGAGGAGAAGTAATTGTATGCAAAAGAGCCCAAATGTGAGTTTGGTATAACAAATATGCTTTATCTAGGGCATCAGGTTGGTTACGATGGGGTATAAATGCACGAAGAGAAAATTTGTGCAATCATTGAATGACCCACTCTAAAGAATTTCACAAAGTTGAAGAGATTCCTTGGTCTTTGCACTTACTATGGTAAATTTTTTGAAGAGTTTTCACATTTAATAACTCTGCTTATAGATATCACTAAAAAGGGAGGCTTCATCTAGGTTTAGAAAGCACAAGAAACATTTGGGAGGATGAAGGAGGTGACGACCACTTTCCCTATGCTTTATTTACTTGATTTCACCCAACCATTCATGCTAGAATGCGATGCTTTGGGTATAGGGATAAGAGCAGTCCTTATGTAGAATCAACACCCCATAGCATTCAAAAGTTGCAAGGTTAGTGATTATGAGTTTCACTATTTAATATATGACAAGGAAATGGTTGCAATAAATGTGCATGCTTTGGCCAAATTTAGGTAGTATCTGGTAGGGTGTAGATTTAAGATAAAATAGACCATAGCAACCTGAAGTTCATCATGGGGTAGAAGGAACAGAGTGAGAGGAAACAAAAGTGGATAAGAAAGTTGTAATATTATGACTTTGAGATATAATACGTTAAGGGCAAGAAAAACATAGTGGTTGATGCTCTATTGAGGATGCCACCCACTTTCTCACTCAGAGAGATGGTGGAGGATTGGAGGTCACTGTTGCTAGTGCAGTAATCAAAGAATAAGTTCGCTTGCAAGATTCTAGATGGATTTATCCATGATGATAGGTATCAGGTTATGAATGAATTATTTAATATAAGGACCATATCTTTCTTGTACTATAATGAAAACTCAAAGAGAGAATAATGTAGGTAACTTGCAGCTCACCCTTTGCAGGACATCCGAGATAGTTAAATACCTACAGGAAGGTTAGGGAGAGGTTCACTTGGAAAGGCCTCAAGGTGGATGTGTTAATAGTTTTCAGGGAGTATTACATTTTCTAGCAAAATAAGACATAGAAAACTTATCCAATAGGTTTGATGCAACCCCTCCCCATCCCAGAGTAGAAGTGGGAGAATGTTTCCATGGAATTTGTCACTGACTTACCTCTAGTGCAGGGTAAAAATTGCATATATGTGATGGTAGATTGAGTTACAAAATTTTTCCATTTCTTTGTCATCTCATCAAAATATCCATCTTCACAGGTGGTCGAGCTACTTTTCAGGGAGGTTTTCACATTGCATGGGTTGCTGAAAATCATTGCCAGTGATAGAGATAACAGGTTCATGGGCGACTTCTAATGAGAGATTTTTATGCTTGTGGGAACTGAGCTAACTCTGAGCATTAGATACCACCCACAAACTAATGGGAAGAAAAATATAGTGAACAAGTGGTTGGAATTCTATCTCAGGAATTACGTGACCGACGAACAAAAGACATGGTTGAACTGGTTGCATATGGGAACACATTGGTACAATACCACTTTCCACCTGTCCACTAGCATGATTCCCTTCAAATAATTATATGGATATGATTCCAAAATTTTTGCAGATGGGATATTTTGGACATCTGGGCACCACTGGCCGAAGACTAGCTCTAAGAGATCTAGGACATTTTAAAATTTCTCAAGGAAAATCTACATATGGCTCAGAACCAATAGAAAGTATATGTAGAGAAGAATATGTGGAGCACAAATTGAAAGTGGGAGATATGGTATACCTCCATCTTCATCCCCAGAAATAGTCTTCAGTAAAAGCGAAAGGGGCAGAAAACTTAAAACTGAGGTTCTACGAGCCATTCAAGATCTTCAGAAGTAGGAGAGGTGGCCTCTAAACTCAAGCTTCCAGAGGGATGTAAAATTTAAAAAATCTTTCATGTCACAATCCTAAAAATGGCCTTGTGGTAGCATGTTTTTGTTGCTACAAAGATTCCACCATTGGATGAGGAAGGATAATTGGTCTTAGTTCCAAAGAAGATCCTAGATATGAGAGAAAGGAAATTGAAGAGTAGAATGATCAAGGAGTACTTGGTAAAATGGATGGATTTGTTGGTAGAATATCCTACTGGGAGGGAGAATAGGTGATCAAACATCCTGAATTGAAATTACTTGAGGAAAAGAAATCTTGGGCAAGGAGGACAGTAATTTCCTCGACCACTTAGGAATCTTATGACAAATTCTATAGCATAAAGTGGTTTCCATAGGCTAAAGTGGGGAAATATTTAATAGGGGGACTTAAATTTCATATGGAAACATTATAAATTTCAAGAAGGAGAAAGGGTGATATTTCCTAGGCAAGTGAGAAGTCAAATTAACTTTATAAAGTGAAATATCATAAAGTGACTTTATGAAAGTGAATTTAATAAAAAGGGAATGTGAAAAGGAAACCCTAAACTCATAAAAGAAGGAAAATGAGGAGACGCTCCTCATTCATGCATTTATGAGTTTGGAGAAAGAGCTATTGGAGAGATTTTGGAGAAGGAGCTTAGGTTTTTGGAACCCTAGCTATCAAGCAGACTCCAAAATTGGAACTAGACATCCTAGTTTGGATTTGAGAGTGGAATCACATAGATTTCATCGTTTGTATTCAATGGAGTAGAATATTTTTAGTGCATATCAAGTTCTTGTGTTGCTATCAGTTGATTCTATTCATTGGTGTCATTTTCTCTACAATTTTTTCTTACAATTGAGTGCCAAGGAAAAATATGGAGATTTCCATGTGGGAAAAGGAGTTGTTAAAGTTCACCAACACTAAGCCAAGAAGAAATGAGCTCATCTACTTATGAATCAAGTTCTCTCATTTTTATGGGTTTTGAGTTAGGAAGAAAAGGGTTATGAAGGTATTCTTGGTAGCAATATATGAGCTCACTTTCTATTGGAGGTTGAGTTGTTTTATCTCCCACTAAATCAAAGTTCTGAGATACCAACCCTTCTGTCCTAAAGGTAGAGAATTTCTAGAAGGAGAGGAAAATTTACCTATAGGATAGTTTATATAGGAGTTACCCTACTTAAGGTAGGCCTCTTCCATTAAAGTATGGTGTGATTTCAAGGAGAAAGGAGGGTCGAATTCCCTCACTACTAAGTCTTGATGAGTGTTGTACATTTTATGGGTTGAGTTACAATCACGGCCGAGTAGTTTGACTATTGTTAGAAGTTTCCACTCTTCCTGTAGGGTGGGGATATATTTCTCCTTGGAGAGGCTTTTTTTGAGTCATATGCTAACTTCATCGGAGTTTTGAGTCATTGTTGACGATATGGGAGGTATTGTGATGTATTTATGATGTCCAAAATGGTTGTGATGCCCTTACATTAACTACTATTGGAGAAGTGATACCATATCTAATCCAAGGCTTGCGACTAGGTAGCATTTTCCTCACACTGATGCGAAGATATATTTCTACATGTGCTATATAATATGCATGCATATTCTTGTTGGCTGCCATCTAAATACCAGGTTCAAATTCTTGTTTAGTTCATTGTATACTCAATTTTCTGAATAAATTATTTTTTCTTGTGGAGTAGTCTATTAATATCTCGGTTGTGTGATTATTTGTAGGTTGTTATAAGGGGTAAATTTGTGGCTTGAGGAGATTGTTGGTTTATTTTATTTATTGAATGTAGTAGATGGAAGTTAATATTTCATAGTGAGAACCTACAACAAAGTGTAAAGTAATCGTTTGAAGAAACATTTCACTGAAACTCAAATTAATAACCCAGAAAAATTTAGAGGAAAATCAGAGGTCTGATAAGGTAGAATACTAAAAAATATCTATCAATGGAGTGATTGTGTTATTCCAGTATTCACATTGTTTCATATTCATCACAATCGAATTTGTGAACTTTTTTGGGGTTTACGCAAACTTATATTCTACGTTGGTCATATACCACTCCAGATATCATATGTAAAGCCAAAGGGGATGAATGAAGCGTTGTTGAAATATAAAAAACTAAGAATGGGTTTGACATTGGACCAAGATCCAAATATTTATTATTCTAAATGTATCCACCACGGGCACATGCTCCACTATACAACATCAAGGGTTGAGTAAAATCCAAGGATCAAGGGTGTGAGCCAAGAAATAGATGGTAAAATGTTGAACTATTTAATTATTTGATTAATCTTGGTTTAGGGGTTTAATCCTAATATTTGTTATGATCTTAAAAAAATTCTTATGGGTCATACTTCTTTGTTGTGGAGTTTGACATGATAGAGTCTAACAACTAAAGCATTTTTATGGCACATTTCCTTGGAATGATGATGAGAGTGAGATGCATTATCGTTTTTCCTAGGCTTATTTTTGGAAAATATTGTAAAAAATTGACCATGAGTGTTCTATAAACTCTTGGAAAATATGGTCTTGCTGGGAATGTTGCAATGTTGTGATACATCATTAATACATATGGGTGGAAAATCTGACGATAGAATCCAACAAAATAGATAACATTGTAAAAACTCTCAAAAGTTAATGTATTTTTTATTTTTTATTTTTATTAAATCTTGACAGTTGTCAAATATCCAACGAATGGTAGGGAATCATTGTATAACAACCAATTCCACCATTAATGGCTTTTTTCCATTGGACAATGTTTAATATGAGACCACTTTACGTTGATTTTAATTATAATAAATAGAAGATTAATATTATAATTATATATATATTATTAATATATAATTAAGTATTATAGTCATATTAAATCATAATATATTTATTAATATAATATTATATATTATATATAATTACATATTAAAAGTATGATATATATATATATATTAGATAGATATATAGAAAGATATAATAGACTATATTATATATCTATATATATAATATATATATATCATATATTATATTATATTATTATATTATATATAGAAAACATCATATAATTTTGAGTAGTTTCTATATTACTTGTGATTGTTTTGAAAGGTTGTAGGCCTATTTTGAGGTTAATTTTTGAAGAAAATCATGAGTGAAAGTTTGGTGAAGAAAATTTTTACATAACATTCCTCAAGGAGGCCAAGAAGACGTGGGATTGGCATTAGGGGCTTCAGATGATCGAAAATGTTATTTCCCTTGCAAAAGATGCAAGGGCTTGAAGATAAGGAGACTTCTAATAACAATGATTGAAAGACATTGTAGAGACTATCGACACACTGAAGGCGGACAAGAATATAATCCATTAGTAACTTATTCATTATATGTCTTTATATTGTATATTGTTTTTATAACTGTTTAAATTTATATTGTATTTTAATGTAAATTGTATTGTCTTTATATTGTAAACGTTTATATTATTTTTGGGGGATATTTGACCTATGTTGTCATCTTGTTGTGGAGAAATTTATTATTATTATTCTGGTTGTGACAACCCTGGTGAAAATTTCATGTAATAAAAGTTAATAAAGGAAAAATGATACCACGGTTAAGGGACACTTATTCCAAGCTGAATGTTGGGCAAAGATATCATAGTGGGCATCACTAGATGTATGTTTTGGCTAAGGAAAATTGGCAAAGGCTAAGGTAAGGGAATTAAAAGGAAAAAATGCATTTTTGGCACATTTATTTATGAAAATAAAGGATATTAGGAGAGAAGTAAGGAAAAAGGTCATAGGTTGCATGTGAGGAGGAAATTGAAGGAAAATAATGGAGAATGAAGAAATTAGATGCCTCATTAATAAAAAGGCCTTTGAGGATCAGTTGGTAACCTTTTGTCAGTTGAAATTTGGAGCTCTCTCATTATTCTCTCGCTCTCTCTCATTCTGAGTCACTTAGAGTTTTCTTGGACCACTCTAGCTTTGGATCAAGGAAGGAAAAGAAAGAAAAAGGAAAGGAAGGAAAGCAAGGATCAAGGAAGAAGAGCAGGATCAGGAAACTTCATCAGGAATACTTGCAGGTAAAAGATTGCATGTGTGATTTCCTAGTTGGTTTGGACATGCATGTCTTTGCATTTGGGTGTATGGTTCTCTCGTTGTCAGTGGCATGGTTTTACCGGGTTATGACACTCGTTTTTAGCCTAGCCTTGCCTTTTTCCAGATGCCATGGTTGGGATGTTTATCTCGGTTTGAGCTTTGGTTTGCCTGATGGATTACAGAACCTTGGGTGGAGATGGTCTCAAGTTTCATTCCCGAAGGCCTGGGCATCCCTTGGCTAGTTTTGGTAGGATACACGGTAAAGCCTGAGGGATAAGTATTAGTTTAGGGCCTAGCGATCCAGGTTTGGATTGCGGTAAATCCTAAGATGCTAATATCAGTTTAGGGCCTAGTGATCTAATATTGGACTGCGGTAAAGCCTGAGAGATAAGGATACGAATAATTCCTCAAGTATAGTGATGGATACCAGATGGAATTCCAAGTTTGGTTCGGTTGTGATCGAGGCACCGGTTTTGGTGTGATCACGGTTTGATGAGAGTGGAGGTGGTTTAACCTCTTGATTTCCTTGGTTTTTCATGGATTAGTTTTCTATGAGATCCCACATTCATGCTTGGAATATGGCACAGGGGTGACTGGGTGAAAGAGAGATTTTGTTTAGCCATGTCTATGGTTGGGTGGTACGTGGAAGTCCCGAACCTAGTCAGATTTTCCTATGATTAATAAAATCTAAGTTCTCTAACTTTTGCACTAGTTTATATGTGGATTT
>APFE030907938.1:184965-199772 GCA_000404065.3 Pinus taeda | reverse complement strand
CTTTAATACTTTCTGCAACCCTTCTAAATTGAAAGGATCTTTCGTCTGTTTCTTCTTGGGGTCTTCCTTGAAGGTGATCTTTTTAGATTTGTGTTCTTCTATCACAGATCTCTTCTCCAAAGCTATAACGCGTTTCTCTACTGCTATCGCCTCTGTCAAGTTTTCAAATAAAGTTGTTTTATTTGCCCTATCTACGAAGACTGCTAATTTTGATGGTAAGGTTGTGATATACCATTCACATCGTACTTCTTCGCTAGGTTTGGAAGCAGTGGGGATTTTGTTGAGGATCTTATTGAATCGTAAATTGAAATCTTTGATGGGTTCTTTAGTTTCGGCTTTAAGATTGGATAGGTCACTGATTAACGTTGCTGTTGATCTATCATCACCAAATTTGGTGAGGAATTGATTTTGAAAGATGTCCCAACTCGTTATAGACCCGGAAGGTAATGAAAAGTACCATGACCCAGTTGTTCCTTGCATTGTATAGGGAAAAAGCCAGACAACAACATCTTCATTGGTAACTCCATTGAGATTGACAGAGAGCATGAAATTGTTAATGTGCTCTTCAACTAGCATGCCTGCTTCTGGGTTGAACTTGGGTAGCCATTTCTCAGGATGTGGCGGTATTTGGCTCAGGGGTGGAGGCATTAAAACCGCTCCAGGGTTGTTCCATGGAGATTTAGCCATTTTTGAGCTATTGGTAATTGCAAGTGTAGGGGATGATCCTTGAGGATGTGAAGATGAAGATAATATGATCTTGGATGATTGGGGAAGAGGGGTTGTGGAAGGTGGATGAGCGATTTGGGATGAAGATGTGGGTGGTTGACTTCGCAGTGAGGGGGTTGAGATGGATGATGTAGATGAAAGAGTCTCACTGCCAGAGTGCAGTGATGTTTTCCTTGCTCTTTTCCTGGTGGGAAGAGGGAGTTCTGTTGGGTGGATGTCAAATTTTCCGCTCTTTAACCTGGTCAGGGGATGAGCAGGATTATATTGCGAAGTCACGCTGCTTTGAGATTTATCAGACCCCAGTGAAAAAATAGAAAATCCCTGGAGTTTGTGAATAAGAGTTTGAACTTCGGGGAGTTCGATGGTAGGTTGGTCTGAAATATTAGGGTATGTAGCAGCGGTTATTATTCGACCGACTTCTGATTTTGAATTTAAATGTTCTGAGGAAGTCGGGGGAGTTGATGAGGGTGATTTACTCTCAGAATGGTATTTAGATTTTAATTTAGGTGCCATTCATAGTTCAGGCCCTCCTTCTAGCGCCAAATATGTTGAAGCCCCGAAAATCGGGTCGACAACAAGGGGGATATCCACCCGGTCCGGACCTTGGTTGGCAGCTCCTTATCCGTTTGGTATAGCGGGTCCGACTGGGGATGACGGACCAGTTTCTTACCTTGGGTGTGTGTGTGTGTGTATGAGCTTGGACTATGCTGATCTAAGAGGAATTTAAAGCTAATCTAATTTAGACTCTTTAAACTAACTCTATGCTATTGTAATCTAGTGAGAAACAACAACATCTAATCTCCACTAACCCGGGGTATATATCTCCTATTATGCGATCTAAAAAGATTTCGAACAATAACTGGTAATAAAGATCATTCAGCTATCATAAGAGTAGAAATCATTAAAGATAAATTATTTTGCATAAGAAGTTAGGCAAAACAGTTGTGAACAGAATATCGCATAGTAAGTTATTCATATGTCAGATACAAACAATATGACTCCACCATACAAAAGTGCCAAATGAGAACTCATACATTCATATAATGACATATAAACAACTGAAACTATAAATCACTTAAAGAACATAAGCATAAATAGTCAAGAGATAAAAGTACCATTTATGACTGGTTCCACTCATAAGCTTCAAGTAACAATGATTTATCTCTCCTTGTTCTAACATCTACTAAGAGTACAGAAGTGCAACATCAGTAGCAGATATCAGATGCAAACATTAATAAACCTTGATCCATCCATTCATCAAAACCACCTCCGAGGGCGCAAAAGTGCATGTTCTGAGGACGATTTTTTGACAAATCTCCGGACCCTTCTCTAAATGCCTGAGAAGGGTTTAAATACTACTAACTAATTAACTTGATTACATAAATTTAGGATCCGGTTTTCAAATGACCGTCCCTCTGATAAAGCAAATTATTTCTAAAATTAAATCTGACTTTGAACTATTTCTGTATTTGCTCCTTAGTTCTGTAAGTGTGCAGCATTCGTCTGAGAAGAGTCGGTTGGTTGCCTTTCCCTTTCGTGTGTGCTGTAAAAATAGAAGTAACAAGGGTTGGCACCACTTTTTGGTAAACTATCAGATATTTTAGAGAATCTCCCGCTGACTGAGTGTATACTTGGTTAAACCCAAATTTCCCTCAAACTGGTTCTGCTTTTGCTATTTCGGCTTCTGTCTTTGCGAACGACTTGATGAGTCAGAAGAATTTACTTTCCGAGCAATTCTCTGGATTGAAAACTGCCTTCGTTCTTCAATCCGAGCTTTTCTGGCATGTAAGTTCCAGGTATCTTTGTAATCATGCTGCTTTTGTGCGCCTTTGATTCTGAGCTTCAGATGACCTATCGGTCGTTAGCGTCTGCTGAGTGATACTCTGGAATCTGTAGTGCTATCATATGTGGCAGCCGCTTCTGAAGAGGTCTCTTCTGTGTTCTCCGAGCATTGGCGCTTTCCCCTTTTCCTTAGATGTTTCCTGCAAAAATTGCTCCATGTTATCTCCTGTTTTATAGTTTGCATAAAGGAAAAGAGTAATGAAAATAAAGATTGATATGAAAGCTTCAGATCTTGTGTGTGTATAATCATGACATTCAAAGTGAACTGACTCTTCGAAAAACGAAAAGCAGCCATTCGTACAATCATTAATTTCCTTTTTACAGGCGCGCTCTTAATTCTGATTAATGGGCAGCTTTCCTTGAATACTGTGCCGAGAAAAATTCGCGCTCATCGTAGATCGCAGATCGCAAATTCGTGGATTTGTGTTTTAGTATTGTGGTATCGCGATATTGGATCATCGCAGATCGCAGAGATTAGTCATTGCGTCCTACTCTACGCGATTGTTGCGATATGCGACGTCGCACATCGGCCGTCGGGGATTTCTTAGGCTTTTCATTTAAGAGCGCTTATGGTAAATGCGATGCAATGAATTTAGTATCGTTTCTTCGTGGTTTGTTATGCTCATAAAAGAAGTGTTTTATTGCCTCGCTGCGATAAAATTCTAAGGAAAAACAAAAATGTTCATGGGGATGTTTGTTTGAATTTTTTACTAAGGGTCCCCTATTTGCTTGGTGTTATTGCTAATACCAAACAAAAGAGGGGGGTTGTTGGTGACCACAACATAACCATATACCTAAAGGATTGGTGCCTCTAGAGAAGTTGTTCGATCATAACGATGTGCCTTATAAGCCTGCCAAAAAAGAAAATGAGTCTGCTATTTGTAAACATAATATAGGGAGCCCAGCCCATACGAAATACATAAATTTGTCCACTTGTTTGTCTTCTGCCCATAATTCCGAGTATTGCACCCTCATGAAGCAATTCACTGATATTTTTGCTTGGGAATACAGTGAGCTTAAAACCTATGACATAAACATCATTCAGCATAAGATTCCACTAGAAAAGAACACCATCCCTTTTAAGTAGAAATTAAGACCTATCCACCCACTCTTATTACCTTTAATTGAGAAAGAAATCAAGAAGTTGTTGGATTCCAAAATCATAGCTCCCCTAAGGTATTCAAAGTGGATAGCTAACCTTGTTGTAGTAAGAAAGAAAAATGGAGAAATCAGGCTTTGTGTTGACTTCAGAAATCTGAACAAATGCTCTAAAAAAGATAACTACCCCTTGCCTATGATGGAACAGTTGCTGCAAAAAGTTTCAGGGGCTAGAGTCATATCTTTCTTAGATGGATTTTCAGGATACAATCAGATTTTTGTACATATAGAAGATCTGGAAAAGACCTCCTTCACTACTCCTTGGGGCACTTCCAAGATGCCTTTTGGACTAATGAATGTTGGGCTACTTTTCAGAGGGCCATGGACATAGCCTTTGCGGGAGAGAAGGACAAGTTTGTCCTTATTTACCTTGATGACATAATAGTCTTCTCTAGCAGTCACAAGGACCATTTACAACATTTGAAGGACTTTCTAAAGTGCAGTCAGTTTGGAATTTCGATGAACCCAAAGGAGTCACAATTTTCTCTAGAAGAAGGCAAACTTCTGGGACATATTGTTTCTACTGAAGGTGTGAAGATTGATCTAGCAAGAGTTCAAGAAATTCAGACATTGTCCATCCGAAGGTCAAAAAGGGACATTCAATCCTTCCTGGGTAATATTAACTTTGTAAGAAGGTTCACTCCAAACTTTGCAGAGCTAGTGAAGCACATCACTTCCATGCTGAAGAAAGGATCAGAAATAAAATGGACATATGCTGCAAGAAGAAATTTTGAAGCCATCAAACAAGTTATCATGGAAGCTCCCACTCTAATCAGCCCAGATTACACTAAGGGGTTCTGTATATCTCTTTTGCCTCTTATGATACACTTGCAGTAGTTGTGTTGCAGAAAAATGACAAAGGCATAGAGCACCCCGTGGCCTTTTTCAGCAAAACTCTAAGGGATGCTGAACTAAGGTATGAACTTATTCAAAAACAAGTTTGTGCTCTCATAAAATCTTTAAAGGCATTCATAATTTATATTCTTCATTCCAAAGTAGTTGCATGTGTACCTTCAGTCTCAGTAAAAGATGTCTTAACTCAGCCATATATTGATGGAAAGAGAGCTAAATGGTTGCAAAATTCATAGAGTTTAACATAGATGTGAAGCCCACTAAGCTTGTCAAAGGGCAGGGCTTGGCTAAACTTATGGCTGAGGAAAATTGTAGTTTGTTAGACATCAATTACATGGGTCCAAATTTAAATGATGAGTAGACAAAGGAAGAAGAGCAAAAGCAAAATCAGTCTTTGGCTGAAAATCTAGCCACCTGCGAATGGTATTCCAACATAGTTCATTTTTTGCAGAAGCTAGAAGTCCCTCCAGAGCTTAGCTCAAGTCAAGCCCGGGCCATTAAACTCAGATCAGCCAAATTATGCATTAATAAATATCTGCTTTATTGGAAAGACCCATCAAGAATCCTCTTGAGATGTATAGATAAAGGACAATCTATGGAAGTCATGCACTAGTTCCATTCTAGCATCTGTGGAGGGCATCATTATTGGAAAACCACAGCCCACAAGATCATGAGGGCTGGGTATTATTGGCCTACTCTATTCTCTGATGTGTTTTCTTTTGTGAAATCTTGTGACAAATGTCAAGGGTTTGTAGGAAGACAACAGCTAAAATCTCTGCCCTTGAAGCCAATACATGTCAATGGTCCCTTCCAGCAATGGGGCTTGGACTTTATAGGTGAGATCAACCCACATTCCAGTGGCCAACACAAATGGATCTTGGTAGCCACTGATTATTTTACCAAGTGGATTGAGGCTATACCCACTAAGAATGTCAATCATCAAGTTGTCATGAAGTTCTTGAATGAGAATATTTTCACTAGATTTGGTTGCCCAACCAAACTAGTCACTAATAATGCAGCAGCCTTGAAGGCAAAAGAATTGGTGCACATGACCGAATCCATGGGCACTCAATTGGTGCATTCTACCTCATATTATCCTCAAGGCAATGGCCTGGCAGAATCATATAACAAGAGTTTGGTAAGGGTAATCAAAAAACTATTAGAGGACAACAAAAAGAGCTAGGATTCCAAGTTGAAGTTTGCACTGTGGGCTAATATAGTTACCATCAAAAATTCCATAGGAAACTCTCCATTTAAGCTGGTCTATGGCACTGATGTTGTTTTCCCTATCCAACTGATTCTCCCTGTGGCCAAATTCTTACAAGAAGAACAAGATGAAGAGAATGATATGGTAAGGAGAATGAATACCCTGGTTGAACTACAGTAGATCAAAGAGCAGCTGGTTGAGAAGTTAAAAGCTCATAAGAAGAAAATCAAAGAAACCTTTGACAGGAAGGAAAAAGTGGACAATTTCCAAGTTGGTGACTGGGTTTTCAAATGGGATGCATTTAAGGAAAAGAAAGGTAATCATGGTAAGTTTGACTCCTTATGGATAGGTCCATTTGTCATTGCTCAAATTCAACAGAACAATACCTTTATTCTGCACAATCTGGAAGGAGGAGATGTTTTTGGTAGCCCAGTCAATGGGCAGTTTTTGAAACTTTATTTCATTTAAGGCTTTAAAGCCTTGGTATTGTTAATATGTTTTTATAGTTTTTATTTTGTTACAAAATAGACTCCATGCCCAATGGAACACTAGGAGGAACATTTGATTTTGGTTTTACAGGAAAGGCATTGTTCTGTAGTTCTTGAAACCTTACAGGGAGGCTTTCATCCCCAAAAGGAGCTAGTGTTAGTCTTGTTGGCAAATGGCCCAAAAATGGATCCAAAAAACTCCTAAAGTCTTCAAAATTTGATTGAGATCATCCAAAGATCGAAACAATCACATGCAAAGAGCCCTTAGCATGGCGGAAAATCACTATAGGGAGGCTAAAACACTAAAAAACAGTGGAAAAACCAAGTACCGGAAGCATACACAGAAATGATGCACAACAGGCATCAGATTTGGCTAATCAACGACCTAGATCTAAGTGAAAAATTGCAAATCGACCAAACACAGAGGAGGACTTAAGGTTGGGCGAAAGACACCCACGATCAACGATCTCCGATGATCGAATCAGCGAGTCACAATTGGCGGAAGCAAGCCGATGGAGTAAGCGAAGACTGAGTGGAACTTGCGATCCTGATCAGCAATGCAATGTGGATTGTTGATCAAGTGCGCAGATCGACGACCCACATCACATCGCAGGATCACAATCGGCGGGGACATATGCCATGTTGTATGGAAAGACCTATGGCTTGGGTGATATGCGATTGCGATCAGTTCGCATTGGTATGTTGCACCAGAGAAACATTAAGGGGCGAGGCCTATGCACATGTATGTGTGCAACCCGATGAACCGGACCTAATGTAATTCTAAATATTATTTCATAATATTTGAGGTCCGCAGGAAGGCCATTTTCAATGCATTTTCGCAGTTTTTCATTATTTAACGAAATACAAAGAGAACCTCGGAGCAACGCAGATGCGATAAGACCTGGACCCGAAAGGGTTCTAGAATGAAAATATATAATATTTTCAAGTCCGCCAAAGCCATTTTTCAATGTTTTGATGCATTTCTAAAAAAACCAAGGGACAGGCCCTTTGCGACAGGTGATAGCGACCCTAAGGGCAGACCCGATAGATGAATAAGCCATATTTGAGGACTTTTGAAGTCCGAAATAAACTGAGATGGGCGGGATTTTACAGTTGCAACGTTTTTTCTATATTAAATAGAAAACAGTCACTGTTCACATTTTAAAGGGATTACAGAGGCTCGAAGACCCATTCCATCACAAAGCAGAGGCCAGGAAACAGTTACCGAGAGACAAAGGTCGGAAAGCAATCGTGGAGCATCACAACACGATGTAGCCCGAAACGGAAACATCATGGAGCATCACAACACGATGTAGCCCGAAACAGAAACATCATGGAGCATCAACAACGCAACACAGCTGAAAACAACAGAAGTGATGGTGGGGCATCTCTGGTAAGAGAGAGATCCCTACCAGTGCAACAAAATACCAAAATGCAGTTACTCTTCCATTAGAAGAAGAAACCTCCGAGCCCACGCGTGCCTAGTCATGGAATCAAGTTGTTGAAAACAAAGAGAGGATAAATTAAGACCCTTTGAGCCTCTGAGAACTCAGGAGCATTGTAAAGGGCCTATAAATGGCTAAAAGTTAAATGTAACAAAGGTTCAACTTCTGGAGATTGTAGAGACTTTGCTACTTAAGCTTCTCATCTTCATTCTAGCAATATAAGCTTCTTTTGCTATTATATGTTCAATTTCCATTTTCTCTTTTGTTCTAAGCTTGCACTTGAACAGGTTGTTCATGTTTCTTCTATGTCTAATGCCAAATAACTGTCATCTTCTCTCTGCATTGATAAATTAAATTTGCAAGCTTATTTTACTTCCTGTAGTTGGCCATTCATATGTGTTCATATATGCATTTGCTAGTACAGTCGGTATTCTCCATCTATCCATTGAATCTACAAACTATTGAGCATTAGTGGTCTAAAGCCTTGTAAAGCTGAGGGTGTTCATGCATGTCTTGAGTAAAAACAGAGTTGAAATGGTTATCTAACTTGATCCAAACCATCATCCATTCCAATAGTTCAGAGAACAATATTGAAGATTATATGTTACCAGGCATCTCCGAGCTGCAACCTAGGAGAGTTTCCTAGAGTGATAACAGGTCGAACCCCTGGGTATACTCAATTGGAGAGAAGTAATGCTGCGGAAATGAGTTATCACCCAAGTTAAAGTGCAATGGCAACACTTTGGGCCAGAGGAGGCCACTTGGGAGGACAAATAGGTTATGAAGGAGACTTTTCGAAATCTATTTGTAGTAGAGAAACATCGAGATGATGTTTAATATTGGGGGGGAAGATGTGATGTCCCCAGTAATTGTAAATATTTAATTACCGTAATTAAACAAAGTGGATATTATTATTATTATAAGTTTTATATATTTATTATTTTGAAAAGCTATGCATGAAGCAAATGTCTTGATGATGATGATCATGTAATTCTCACATGTCAGGTAGTTAGGATAGGCGGTTACCTATCCCTAACTACTTACTTGAAGATTTATTCTCAAGGAAGAGATCAAGAGGGTATTGCTACCTAATATTAATAAGGAGAGATGAAATAGAAGATAATGTGCTGATATGTCAGACGGGTTCATGAAGCTAAGTCTGGTTAAGACCAGATAACTGTGATAGGTTAAAGGAAATCATTCTACATGTGAGTAATAGCTCGGGGGGAGACTCGAGCTTGGAAGTTGGTCTCAAGGTTGGGAGGAAATTCGGCAAATTATAGTCAATTGGGACTAATCAGTCGACAGTAATTGCTACGAAAAACAGATAAGTATTTACTTCTTATGAAAGTTAAATCCATTTTCCAAATAAAGACATGTATTCTATTGAAAAGGGGAAAATGCGTTAAATCTGTAAAGTCCTAAATACTATCATTAGAAGTATACATCCAACATATTAGTTATTTAACATATATTAGACTAGTCAATGAAATGCCAAGAAAACACTGTAAGAACTATAATCAGAATAACAGTCTTTCATATATTAGACTAGTCAACGAAATGCCATGAAAACATCGTAAGAACTGTAATCAGAATAACAGTCTTTCCTGTAAAAAGAATCTACTTCCTAAGGCTACATAATACTTAATTATTCAAGAAATAAGTAAACTGAAAGTAAATAACTCTTAGAATTTATCAGAACTGTTTTAGAAACTTTCAAAAGAAGTGGGTCACTGTTTTGGAAATGAACAAATATTGCTTACAGACAACCCGGATACATAAAAGAAAATGTAGATTATGACTCTTTTAATACCTTGTTAGCTAGGAGAAAATGCAAGTAATAAACATTAAATTAAACTCTGAGGCTAAATCAAGCCCATCGAATGATTCAGAAATGAAAACTAAAAATATTATGCCCTAAAACTAAGAGAAAACCATAATCGACAAATGATATGATATTCACCCTATGAGTGACATCAGTTAAATATTTATTAAACAAAGGTATTACTGACTCATGTGTTGGGTGTGTTCTGTGTTATTGAAACAATGGATCGATCAGATTGCCAATACACAGACATTTAAAAGGGAAAGACACAGAGAAATACAATAAGCAAACATAAAGACACAAGAATTTTAATAAGGAGTTCACCCTGTTCTCTTGGGCTACATCTCTGGTCCAGCTTTCAGTGGTGGCCTTGTTTTATTGTGTCTTTAAGCAGAGAATTACAATGCAGGGACTCAATGTGAGTTCTCCTGAAGCAGGTTTTTGCTTGGCAGGTGGTTCTTGGATCCCCCAAGCCACTGGAGTACACAAACTCTTCTTCTTCCTACCAGCTCTATGACCTTCTAGTCTACAGTGGCAAGAGCCCAATGTGGTGCTCAGCCCGGACAAATCCCTCTATGGCATGGCTTGAATCTCTCAAACTGTGGTGCTCGACGCTACCGCTGGTCAACTCGGCCCTTTGTCTCTTTCTCCTGTTGCTTTACTACCTTCTTCTCTGGTGTCTGTCTCTCAGTGTTCAACTGTGTATTATGTTTCACTGTTCATGGCTTTTAGCCATTTGAACTCATGCCCGTTCGGTTCCTCTTCTGCCTTTGTCGATTCACCTTCTGCAGTTGCGCTTGAAGTTCCCTGTTCGGCGTCAGTATGAATGCTCAAGAAGTGGCCACATGTCCTCCTCTAAATAGCGCCAGCCTGCTTCGTTGGTTCCTTTCTTCAGTTTCATCGTGGATGCGTTTTTCCTCCACCGTGGTAGTCAAATGGACCTCAAATCTTTACAGACGCGGCTTAATCCTTCATTGGTTCCACTTCCTCCATCGGGCGCAATCTCAGCCGTCTGATCTGGATTCCCCAGATCCAACGTTGTACGCACGTCCTGCACGGTTGACCTCCTCGACTGATAATGTATGATCAACGACGGTTTTCTCTCACCCCCACCGCCACACATCAATCGTTGATTGGGATCGCTTCGCTTTCTCCAAAACCATTTACCATTTGATGGCGCTCTGATCAATACTGCCGGTTTCTAGAGTGCGGACCCCGCCTTTGTCCTTTTAGCGCTTTTGCCTTTTCGCCTGCGGTTCTCTGGTTTGCCATGCGTATGAGTGCTTAAGGCTTCCTCCATTTCAGCCCTGTTAACCCAGCGATGCACGATTAGCGTTGATCGCGCATCAAAATCCACCTATGTTTCCCGATTCGGGGCTCCCAGGGGCTAATTTTGCTTCTCGCGTAGTCTCCATGGGCCTTGGTCAGCGCGCTTTAACCAAGATCCTTGTCATTCCACGCTGGCTGCCATTGCCACTGGTTCAGGGTGTTCTTGATCGTTGTTTTGGATTTCCTTAGAGATTTGCTTCGACCTGATACGGTCATGGTTCTTGACACTCTTTTATGGATCCAATTCAGATCAATGAAAGGGTAAAACAACCAATTTTTATTTAAAAGAAAAAGCCATTTGAAAAGCAACTAAAACTCGAATCCAAGAATTCAACCCAAAATGAGCATGGGTCTTTTGGGTAAAACATAGTAAGGCTATACATTGAAATTATAGAGAATTACAATAAATTAATGAGGACTATTTATATTTGGGACGCGGGTAGAAACCCCAAAACCACATGCAAATACTGGAATAATTGGTATAAACCCTATAAACAAATTCAAAACGCAATAATGGAATATGGGTAACTATTAATACTTTAAGGAATGTCAATTCAGAGTTCGAATGAACATCACAACCTCTGCATAAGAACAGAACTGTGCAAGTAGAAACCCATTCCATTCCAATATGCAAACCACACATAAATATATATAGGGCACAAAATTTATAAAGAACCAAATTACGAAATCACCGATAATATAAGTTTAAATATGATTAAATATACAACGGAAGTTTGCATAACCCAATTCAAGTTGCACGCCATAATTCCCAAAAGAAAACTGGAAGATGACACCGTTGGGTTCTTAATAACCTACAGTCGTAGGGCATTTATACATAAGAGCCCAGAAAATATATGCTTTAGCAAAAACACAAGTCTAATAACAAGTTAAATGAAGAATAACGAGAAGAAATGAATACCTGGGCCAGACTGTTGTGACAAAGAGACTCCCTTTGAGCGATAAGTGCCAAAGTGAGCTCTGCAAACCTAACAGTTCGATACACAATCATGGTGGAGCTAGGAATAACAAAAAGAACTTCGTCAACAACACAATAAGGCAAGAGTAAAACCTGTGTAAAACCCTGAAAAAACCATGGACCGGTATTGAAAGGCTCTGCCGAATGGAGAGGGAAACACCAAAACCACATAGCAGAATAAACGTCGAAGGAGATAAGGTATCAATCATCGTCGTTCGATGGAGCCAATTCATGGAGGCTCATAGTTGAGGAGTCAATCCCTAGATGTTGCCTAACAGCTGGTGGGCAAACATAAGAACCCAAAATCTGTGATCCCGCCAAAGGGAAGACCAGGTTAAGTGTATTAGTGGGTAGATGTATTAACCTTTGAAATTACTTTAGAAATGTAACCAAATGTAATTCCGAATTATATTAAAGCGCATGCAAATCATCAAGCTTGTACAGTGAGCATTGATACTCTATGTAAGGCCTCTACTAAGTCATTTATTCCATAAGTGGCAGGTGTACTTTTGTTTAATTATTACCATATGTATATGAAATCAATTTATTTATTTATTTTTACCATGATTTATATAATGATATTAACTAGATATGTGACAATGTCGAAGATGATCTTGTAATCATGGTTAATGATCATATGGTTGTTATGCTTTAATTAATCCATGTTGAAGGTTTAGTACAATAAATTTGTTTAATAATAGAAACCTATTCATTTTAACTTGGGTAGAATGGTAAATTTTTTATAATACTTTTATGTTTCAATTTTAACTCTTTTATGAGACGCTTTAAGATACTTTAGTGTGATATGCATGAATCTTTTTAAATGGTTGGTGTCAATATAGAAGATTATCTTGTAATTGTGATCAATAATTCTATGGTTATTATATCACTAGAGATGCTCTCCAACCAAACCAAGTATGGAAGAGATGTCTTATTCTTTTATGTTATTTAAACATTTTGACTTGGTCAAGTTACACAAAAATAAAATTAAATAAGAATTATAATTATTAATTAAAACATTTTGATTTCATCAAATTATATAAAATACACATAAAATAAAATTTAAAATAAATAATTATAATGGTGATTAATAATTAGACTAGCCTAGATCCATCTTAACTGTGGATCTACCAAGCTTCCAGAGGGATCAAATCTCTTGAGGTGCAAACCTCTTTTAGAGAAGACGACCTTGTAGTTGTAGTTAATGATCTTATGGTTGTTATGCTTTACTGTTTTTTTTACTGTATATTGTTAATTTTTTTTCACTTTCCCTAATAATACTATTTTGCAGAATGTAAGAATTGTGATCATAAATTAATTATTATGTTTTAATTATTTTTTGGTTAATAATTTATGATTATTAAATGTTGATTTTTTATGTTTTTATTTTTTTATATAATACAAACTTATTAATGTTAAGTTGAGTAAGATAGTAAAATTTTTATTAAATTTTTATATTTCAAGATAACACAAAATGTGATATGTATGTTAATTTTTTTTAATGCTTTTAATTTATTTAATAACATAAACTTATTAATGTTAACTTGACTAACTAAGATAGTAAAATTCTTATTAGATTTTTATATTTCAAATGATTTAAGATACGAAATGTGATATGCATGAGTCTTTTTAAATGTTCAATGTTAATATGGAAAATGATCTAGTAATTATCGTTAATGATCTTATGGTCGTTATGCTATAATTAATTCATTTTGAATTTTTTTAATGCTTTTAATTTGTTTAATACTTTCTATAATAAGTAATATTATATGGGAATATGAGAATTTTAGTCAAAACTTTATAGTTATATGTTTTAATTTTTTACTTATCAATTAGTTAATGATTATTATATTTTAAGAAAAAACTTTTCGTAAAAGTCATATAACATAAATTTTTGACCAACGTTTTTGGAACCAACCAGTTTGATTCACCATCAAAACAAAATGATAAACCTGAATTCAAAAAAAAATAATCAACTATTTCACTAATTTATAAAGTTTTTTAGTACATTTAATTTATCTAATAATAGAAACTTAATAATGTTAAATTGAGTGGTATAGTGAAACTCTTATGAGATTTTTATTTTCGACTTTGACTCTCTATACTTAATATGTTGTTCAATTGAGTGGTATAGTGAAACTCTTATGAGATTTTTATTTTCGACTTTGACTCTCTATACTTAATGTGATCAACACGAGTCTTCCTAAATGTTTGGTGTTGACGTGGAAGATAAAATTGTAATTATAGTTAGTGAGTTCATGGTTGTTATTTTTTAATGTTGATTTTTTTTTAGTGTTTTAGTTTATTAAATAATTTGTTTGGTGTTGATGTGGAAGATAAAATTGTAATTATGGTGAGTGAGTTCAGGGTTGTTATGCTTTAATGTTGAATATTTTTAGTGTTTTAGTTTTTTTATTATTTGTTTCATGTTTTTTAATAAGTAATATGATGTGGGAATGTGAAAATTGAGTTTTATAATCGTTATGTTTTAATTATTATTAGTAGTTAATAATTTTATCGTTATTATGTTTTAATCAATTATATTATGGTTATTATGTTTTGAACCATTTATATTAAAATTTTCAAATTATTTACACTTTTTATAATAAACAATATCATATCGGATATTTTTTAATTAATTATTTTACAGTTGTTATATTTTTATAAATTCTACTGAAATTTTCGAATATTATTAATTTATTTAATAAATGGTCTACACTTCCTAAAATAAATAATATCATGTATATATGTGAAAATTGTGATCAAATAATTATGGTAAATATTTTTGTAATTATAATATTTTAATTAATTTTTTACGACTATTATATTTTGACCATTTTATAATGAAAATTTCTAATATTGTTAATTTGTTTAATAATTGTTTTACACTTCCTCCTAAATAAATGGTATCATGTGAGAATATAAAAATTCCATTTAATAGTCATATAATTATTATATT
>APFE030907938.1:109968-166776 GCA_000404065.3 Pinus taeda | reverse complement strand
GATTCTCCATATATATATATATATATATATGAAAAAAAAGAAAAAATTATTTGACATTGAGGGGTTGCAGGGTTCTCCTTAACCCTAGGGGGACAAAAGTGTACACATACTCATGGAGTATGGGTTTAACTACAAATATTGTAACAAAAAGATATGCATTGCCTCAAACTTTTACAGTCGCAATTAACATCAAAGCATTTATATTTATGGTACCTAGAGACTCATCTATCATCATCAAATTATTCCCCAAAACAGATCCTTACAAAGAATATCAATTGACGTCCATCATGACTCGAATTGGTCTTAAAAAAGAAAATTGTAAACTTATCCTGCTTACTAAACCCTCAACATCAAAACCAAGAAGTAGATTTCCTAGTTGATTTGATGAAAAAAGAAAAAATGGGAGTTCTTATCATCACAATCCATGATTATTCAAATTAGTCTCGAAAAAAAATAAAATTTAAAACCTATCCTCCTTCTAGATCTCTTGACATCAAAACCAAGAAATTGATTGATTAACTAATATGGTGATAAGAAAAAATGGTAGTTCTTATCATCAATTCACAAGTTTATAAACAACCCATCCCATGATTTAATCATGATTTTCAATTATGGTGGCAACATGAGGCAAAGGAACAATCATGTGGTGGCATAATAATAGGACCTTTATGGAAGACAATTCACAAGACTCATTCACCACCTTCACCATCCTCACATGATCAATATTATGGTCACCCATGGTTATGATCCTTGATTTGTGCTTCGGCATGATGAATTTTGGATTAACTACATAGCTTGTACATTAGTTTGTTATCTGGCCTATTCACTCACCTTTAATGTAATTCATCCTTATGTAGCACCATTCTAGCTTACAGATATTTATCATCGCACTCCCCATTTCCATCTAGTGTTGAATTCTTGATGCTCTCGATTCTCTGCTATGATTTTATTAGATATTCTTGGTTGGCCTCTTCCATAGGCTCCTTTGGTTTTCAACTTACATTTTAATCCCATTTTCACCACCCCCTATGAAGTTTCAATTCAATCCCATATATATTTGAGCCAAATTGAGATTGAGAACCTTGTGATTTTGCTATTTCTTTTATCCTCTCATCAAGTTCTTCATTTTGAGGCTCAAGAGCCATCCTCCCTCAAAATCTCAAGTGGGCCAAAAAAACCTATTAGCATCCAATAGAGACTATACAAAGCTCTAAATAATGCAATATTTGTCAGAGAGCCAAAAAACCGTAATTAAGGATTTGGAAGAGCAATTATGTGGTGGCATAACAATAGAACCTTGATGGAAGACAAATGGCAAGACTCCTTCACCACCCTCACACAATCAATATTATAGTCACCCATGGTTATGATCCTTGATTTTTGCTTTGACATGATGAATTTTGGATTAACTACATAGCTTGTACATTAGTTTGTTATCTAGCATATTCACTCACCTTCAATGTAATTCATCCTTATGTAGCTCCATTCTGGATTACAGATATTTATCATCACACTCCCCATATCCATCTAGTGTTGAATGCTCGATGCTCTCGATTCTCTACGATGATTTTATTATATCTTCTTGGTTGACCTCTTCCATAGGTTCCCTTGGCTTCCATAAGATCCTTTGGTTTTCAACTTACATTTTAATCCCCTTTTTGCCACCCCCTATGAAGTTTTAAGTCAAAAACATATATATTTGAGCCAAATTGAGATTGAGGTCCTCCTAGAAGCTCAAGCTTTTTCTATTTCTTTTACCCTCTCCTCAAGCTATTTATCTTGAGGCTCAAGATCCATCCTCCCTCAAAATCTCAAGTGGGCCAAGAAAACCTATTAGCACCCAATAGGGACTATAGAAAGCTCTGAATAATGCAATATTTGTCAGAGAGACACAAACTTGTAATTAAGGATTTGGAAGAGCAATTGCGGAACAAAGAGGTCAAGCTCCAAGCACAAGATAGTCAAATTCATTCTCTAAAGTTGGAACTCATGACAAAGAGAATGATCATGAGTTCCTTGGTATTCGTTGAGACTCTGAGGATTTTAATATTGGAGGAGGTTCATGAAATTAAGATTCATATGGCCCATCTCTCCTCTTGAACATCTACCTCTCTTACTTCCCATATTCATAGGTTGACTATGTACAACCTTCTCATGATAAACTTGAAAAGATATCCAACTAAGAACAAGGATTGACATAATGTGTAGTAATTCCCACTATAGATCACCTAATAATGCAATATACTAAAGAAAAAATACTTGATCTACTTCTACAACCAATTATGTGGAAGCTTAATCGAATTGAGCAAAGATCAATTGAACACATATAACTGATAAGAAGAAATCAATCACGCATAACACAGAAGAAATAACCAGGGGAAAGCCTCAGCGTAAAACCCCAACTCTATATTATCATACAAGTGGAAATATAGTCTGGATTACAAAAAGAATAAACTCAGAAGCTATCCTGCTCTCTCTGCAATCCCTTTGCTGCTCATAGACAATTAAAGGCCTCTCTCAAACCTTCTCCTCTACCCTCCAAGCCTCCTATTTCTTTGCGCAATTTTCCTTGGGGTCCGTTGCATCCACTTGTATGAATTGGCCTCTTCACACACTCACTAACCTCAGATCCAACTACACAATCCTGAAGGAGATAAATCCTTCCCCATGGATGAGCTTCCTTTATAGGAAAAATCCATCCAACTGATAGTACATTGTCCCTCCTTTGATCTCAAATGGGTCTCTGTCTAAACTGACATGCATGAGTTATTCATGAGAGAATATTCAATTATTTGAAGTGCAACAGTTATATGAAAGCATTGCTTTAACTCACTAAACTCACATTAATTTAAACAAATTGTTTAAATCAATCTAACTGGACTTGACTCAGTTAACTGAGCCAACTAACTACAACTCAAATTAGAACTCATCCTTGTCTCTTTAACTGATGGATAAATTCCTCAATTAATGGAGAAATTGTTGCATGTCCTCACATAGACTTCATGTTTGATTTTTCACAACTAATTAACTCATCGTGAATTAATTTATTTATTTTCAAGCAACTGTTAAGTTCAAATTCGAACTTTACTTCCTATTTTAGTCCAGGGACTAACTAAAATTGGAATCCATCTTGAAATGCTATTTTTAGCACTTCCATTTTTCATTCCCTGTTGCTCAATCCAGCACTGGTACCCAAACTGCTATTTATAGCAGTGCTATTTTTAGCATTTCTTGTTTCCATTTTCAACATAATGAGAGTTTCCCACAACCACATCAACATTCTAGAGAAGAGTTGTCAGTTCACCTAGCCAAGTAGGAAACACTGAATAAGTGACTCAACCTATACCCTTTGAATTTTTTAAACGTACTCCAAAGTTTGTTATCTTCTAGGATACTTTTACAGAATATATGAAACTAGCTATTTAGCACTAAGCCACATTGGGAGCACATTAAGAGTAGAGTAGAACAAATATTGATGTGTAAAGTAATATCTCTCTAGGGTAGGAAACTCATTATGTATTTTCTATGCAACAAACAATTGTTGCAACTTTTATTAATATAAATCTTTCCCAATTTTAGTTTTAAGAAAAGAAACAAATGGTATTTGATATTGAATTACTCATACATTTAAAATATAGTTTTAAGATTTTGTATTATTAATTTTTTCCTAATATAAATTAAAAGAACAAATATTACTGATTTTCTTTATATATAATTTATATATCAAATTTTAATAAAACATAATAAAACATTTCATATTATTGTTGTTTAAAATATGTTTTTGTTTTGTTTTGTTATGTAAGATTAGGCCATTCATATTACTTTAAAAAAACTGATAAAAACAATGGATACTAGCTACTGGTATGCCACTTGGGAAACCAAAAAAGTAGCATAGATTTAAAATTTAAAGATTGTCAATATTGTTCACTATCTGAGAACTAAAACTATTTCTAACATACAAAACAAACTCTACACTCAAACAAAATGATAACATTAATATAAAAATGTTTTGTTGCAAATAACTAGCTCACTTGGGCTTCATTCTACAGGAGTATCCTCTTGAAATGGTGATTGTGGCTCATTGTCATTATCAGAAGACAATAAGTAAAGGTTTGTCATGTTCTTGGCAAAGAATGTGACTTTTCTATTGAGCCTTTTAACTTTCTCTAGCAATGTTGCCATGCATATTATCAATTCTTGTTGTGTATCTTCCTTGTCAGTGAAGACCCTGTCCATTATGGTCATTATATGCTAGTAGAGATCTACACTTTGCATGTAAAAAGTAGTCTTGGCCCTAGTGGAACTCCCTACGTCAGGAATCGAGTTCTTGGTTTCTTGATCTACATGTATGTATGGAATACAACATATATATTGTTGAAATTGTTCTTCCAATTCTGATATGGTTCTTTGAACTCTTGTAGGGATTATGTCCTTGTAGCGTTCTATAGTTTCTTAGCAGTTACTTGAGCTTGCCTTTGGTGGGCCTAAGAAGGATTGTACTTGGAAGGATGGGAGAGACCATGATGCTCTTGTCTACCATTTCACCAAAGGGTTGATAATCAACACCTATCCATGGTAAAAGGAAGGAAAGAAATGGGGGGTACCAAGTGCGAGGATTGCAAAAGGGAACTAGAAGTGGAATATTTCAAACAAAGTGAGTGGTCCAAACTACGGGGAGGGGTGAGAAAATAAAACAAAATTGTGAGAGAGATGAACAAGGTGACACCAAAGAAGCACTAGAGAAAAAATAAAATTGGAGAGACTAGATGAAGGAAGAGAATAGAACTAGGGGAGAGAATGTAATTCACCTCAAAGATAGAGAAAAAAGAAAAGTAGAGAACATATGAAGGAAGATAATAGAACTAGGGGAGGGAATGTAATTCACCTTAGAGATAAGACCAATCCCCCCATAATAATTGAGCCCAAGGAAGGGATAAAAAACAAGAAGCCCACAAAACCAAAATCCAAATTCAATGCAGTGAAGAAGATTTCCAAAATTGAAGCAGAATTCCAAATTGAGATGACTATAAGACCAAACCTACAGAGGAAATGATTGATATGAGTTGTTCTAGTGAGTGAATTTCTTCACCTAACAAATTCCAACTAAGGAATATTTCCAATCCTACATTCCTCAGTGGTTCCATGGAACAACCTTTCCCAACTAGCAACACCATCCTGACTTCCTGCTATCCATAGTTGATAGGTTATATGCATGCAACCATCGTTGAGCCTTACTTGATTTTCCTTATCAAACCATCCCTTAGCATTATGTTTTTTCTATTCACCATTACTTTCTATAATGAGTTCCAAAATTTTCATATAGGTCAATATCTGAGCCAAATGCACAACTCCCAAACTCTCACAATTGAACACAAAGGAATTGTAGTCTTTGTCATACAAGTTCACATGACTTCCAGAATTTGGGGTATGGGAGACCATGTAGGTTGCCAAATGGAAGGAAGTACATATTATTTTATGCATGTGGTGCTCATCCCAAGCTATGGAGAACTACCCTTCTTATGTATCCTCCATGGGGAATTGTTTAAATATGACTTAATAAAATAAGTGACATAGAATTTCCTTCTCTCTCCTCTCTCTCTCTCTCTCTGTATATATATATATAATATATATATTATATATATAATATATATATATATAATATATATATATATATTACTGCTAAAAAAAAAATAATTGATTACTTTATAAAATAGAATACATTAGTTACTAGTGGAGGCCCTCCACCAAGGAAACTATCACCTCCACTAGCATCACATTTGTAGGATTATCATAGCTTAATTTTGGTCTATCTAGAATTATATGAACAAAAAAAACGAACCACTATTATTGTCCTTAGATAAATAGACATAATGAGCAATAAAATAAAACAAAGAGCATACATCAAGTAGTACATGAAGGTGAACTTTCCTCTATCATCATGTCTAGGATCACATTATCAAAACTGGGAGCAACATAGGCCTAGTTAAGTGGTTGAGAATCTTATGCAATATCGATGGATTAGATTGCATACCCCTAGTCATACTGGGAATCCTCACCCTTTCTTCTCTCACCTGGTTGATGCACCTACCTAACCGAGATGTTGATCTGTAATACCTATTTGTAGAAAGCTTAAAAAATACTCTCAATGTGCAAGATATTTGTTGTTATTTCTTGCTTGGTTCTAAGGTGTGATACACCATAGTATTCATGATCCAATGAGTCTCCACTAGCCTAAAAACAAGGTATCCCATGTGCCATAATGTAAAGTATCCTTCACCCATCCTTCTACTCCAATGGAATCTAAGCATCACTTGTCTCTTGTGGTTTGATTTTAATCACAACCTTAAGTTCTTATATCCCTCTATTAGCAACCCTTGAACATAGCTATTTAGATCTAGACTTAGTTCCCATTGCTTCTTTATCCACCCTCACATACTTGGAGCTAGAGTTTCTATTGCTCCCAATCCTTCAAATTTTCCCTCCATTTTCTAGAGGAGTGCTATGGACAAATAGGTGAACTTATCTCACAAGAGCTACCAGTCAAGTTTTCATGAGGCAGAGCACAAAATCCACCACCCAATAATTGAAAGACAATACTTAGGCCAACCACCCACTTCACAGTCATAGTATGAGTAAGCACCTTATCTTATCCATATTCCTTCAGCCTCTCCACAATATTCTTTCCACTCCCTAGAGACCTAGGTGAAACCTCCTTCCCTCATCGGCCTAACTAGACCCCTCTTTGACACATACTCCCTCTTTGGAATTCCTCCTACTAACAAAAATATACTACCACCCATTACCATCCTCCATGGGGAATGGTCTAAATATGACTTAACAAAATAAGTGACATAGAATTTCATATATATATATATATATATAATTGATTAATTTATAAAATAAAATACATTAGTTACTAGTGGAGGCCCTCCACCAAGGAAACTATCACCTCCACTAGCATCACATTTGTAGGATTATCATAGCTTAATTTTGGTCTATCTAGAATTATATGAACAAAAAAAATGAACCATTATTATTGTACTTAGATAAATAGACATAATGACCAATAAAGTAAAACACATAACATACATCAAGTAGTTCATGAAGGTGAACTTTCCTCTATAATCATGTCTAGGATCACATTATCAAAATTGGGAGTAGCATGGGCCTAGTCAAATGGTTTATAATCCTATGTGATATCAATGGATTAGATTGCATACCCCTAGAGTCATATGGGGAATCCTCACCATTTCTTCTCTCACCTAGTTGATGCACTTACCTAACGGAGATGTTGATATGTAATACCCCTTTGTAGAAAGCTTGAAAATTACTCTCAAATACTCAAATCATGTGCAAGATATTTTGTTGCTATTTCTTGCTTGGTTCGAAGGTGTGATGAACCATAGCCTTCATGATCCGATGAGTCTCCACTACCCTAAAAATAGGGCATCCCATGTGCCATAATGTAAAGTATCCTTCACCCATCCTTCTACTCCAATGGAACCTAATCATTACTTGCCTCTAGTGGTTTGATTTTAATCACAACCTTAAGTTCTTCTATCTCTCTATTAGAGACCCTTGAACATAGATATTTGGAGCTAGACTTAGCTCCCATTGCTTCTTTATCCACCCTCACATGCTTGGAGCTAGAGGCTCTGTTGCTCCTAATCCTTCACATTTTCCCTCCATTTTATAGAGGAGTGCTATGGATGAAGAGGTGAAGTTATCTCACAAGAACTACTAGTCAAGTTTTCACAAGGTAGAGCACAAAATCCACCACCCACAAATTAAAGGACAATACCTGGGCCAACCTCCCAATTCATATTCATAGTTTTAGTAAGCACCTTATCTTATCCATAGTCCTTGAGCCTCTCCATAAGATTATTTCCACTCCCTAGAGACCTAGCTAAAACCTCCTTCCCTCATCGACCTAACTAGACCCCTCCTTGACACATACTCCCTCTTTGGAATTCCTCCTACTAACAAAAATCTACTAGCACCCATTACCACCAATGACCTACCGACAAAAATAATCCTTTTATGCCTTTGAAGATAGAGGACCATACACTCATAGTCACCCCTTAGTAGCTTCTTCCAGTAGCCAAAAAGCTACCATGGGTCATGAAAGAGATGAGCTATACAAAAAATGAGGAGGACCTTACCAGGCTTAACATAGACATTTCCATCCCCGAATATACGCCCGAGGATGATGATGGAGTCTCCACTTACTTCCTAAGATCTAATACAATCTTTTAAGAGACCTTTGGAAGAAGCTAAGTAAAATTATACTTTGTCAACATCCATCATCCCACCATCGACATATAATCTTGCACTCAATAGAACATTATGGATTAGCATTTGCATTGCATTGTCCTTGTATTGTAGCTAGTTTTTTGAATGATGGCCATGTCTCTAGGATCTTCTCCACCCTTGGGTATGATTAATGGTGAACATTATGATCTACTTCATCTGTGTGCAAATCTTCTTGAGTGTCAAATCCTCTAGCCACCCCCACTGTGACATTGATACTACACTCATCATCTTGCATTGCCTAAAAATCAAACTAACACGTGTTGGTTTGCATAGTGGTCTAGAGGATATTGGGTTATACCATATTAGCTTCCCCCACCTTATGACCAAACACCTCATTCAGGTTTTTTTTTGTCAATATATTAAATAAGAAAATTTTCTTATTTTATTTTAGAAATCCTTGGTCAAATTGCATACATCACACATATATGGTTTTCTCTCTTCATCTGTTTATAACATCCAAAATTGTACTTCAATCTTACTATCTTTGTTTTTTATTATTAATATTTTCTTTTTCTAAAATTAATCAAATAATTTTAGTCATTTACATTCACATTAAATTAAATTAAATATATTTTCTTTTCAATTATCATCTTTTATATACCACTATTATTAATATATTTCCAATTTAATTAATTAAATTATATTTATATTCACTTTTCCAAATTTAATTGAAAAGTTTTATTCACTTATATACTCATTAGTTTTAAAGGAAGTTAAATAGAAAATATAATATTAAAAAAAAAAAACTAATTGATGATGATGATGATTAATATCCATGAAACCAAAAATGGTTTATCGAACCTTAAAAAATAAGATATTATTTGAAATTTTCAAAATTTTATTTTTATGGTCGAAAAACATTAAGAGAAGCATTACAAGCTTACTATAGTTTTCTTGAGTTAAAAGATTAAGAAGGTTGGTAGTTCAATAAATATTGTGAAATTTAGATTTAATCTCAGCATAAGAAGGACAATATAAGAGAAAGTGCTTTTCATTTTCAACCCCATTAGTGTCTCAAAGGTGATATACTCTTTCATCCCAAAGGGTTTTGGGAATTGCCTAATGCTTAATTTCACTACAGAGCTCATGAGAATTAATTCTTAGCTTAACAATGTTTATCTTCTTTTTTACACTAGTCAAGATAGAGAGATACTTTTGATTTTTGAGATTAAGGTTGATCACCTCCTTCTCATATCTTAATTTAATTTTTCCCTCTACTCGTTATTAACCCACAATTTCTTCTTAAACTTAGACGTAATATTTTTTTTAGCATTATCCTTATTTTGCATAATGATCTCATCCTTTATCCCCAAATGGTTTAGCCAAGGTTTGACATCATTATTCCATCCTCACTTGAGCTAGAGGTGGCTTTGGCTAGAGTGTGAAGCAATTTTAGGAAGCCTCTTGTCTTTGTTATTATTTAACCTTTATTTAATATACATTAGAGACCTAGTCATAACCAAGATCTAAATGGGGGAAATTATATCTTTAATGAGGAGGATAGGATAGAGTATATTTTCTTTAATTTTAAGATCATAGGTTGTAAATTGCTTTTGAATTTATTTCATCTTTCTCCAAGATTCTATGGACACACTGCATCACCAAACCTCACATCCATATAAAATAATAGGAGTACTGAGAGTCTCAAACAATAGTTTCTTTTTATCCCATATCTAAAGATATTCTAATTTACAATTATTTTTGATCCCATAATAACATTTACATCCTCCATTAATCATTTTCTCAATGTCATATATCTAGTTGAGCTTGTGATGGATATCGAATCTTAGGGAAAATTTTAAGGATGAAAAATTATTTTAAAGTTTAGAAAGCTTGGTGAATCTCACTAGTACATAATATGCACTTTCTAAAATGTTTGGCAATGTTTTTGTAAAAGTATTCAAATTTCTAATAATTTTATATAGTCTCTATATAAAATTTTGGCGATTTTTAGAGCAAAACAATTTTATACCATAAAATTTAGGCGAATAATTTTTAGAAAAAATGGAAACTAACAATTCTTTTTTTTGGAAAAAGCATGGAAAATTAGCCCAGTTGCGAATATTAGCCCTTAAAATTTTCCTTAATATCGATTCTAAGATATTTGTAGGAGGACATATGATGTTGTTTTCACGTGCAAAAGTGTTGTATGTGATCCTTTTGTATCTAAATATCATGAATTTCATTTTATCAATATTAACAATCATACCTATCTTGCAACATAAATCTTGGAGGATCCTTAGTCAATGTTTGCTAACATGATAAGGACTCCTTGCCAAAAGAACAATATCATCAAGATAAAGAAGGAGAGTGATAATTATACTAGTGAGAGTTGGGTTGACACAACCTGTTTCCTCTATAAAATCTTCTAACTTATCAATATATATGTCAAAAAGTGTAGGGAAAACGTACCATAGATTCCCTCTTTGTTGATCCTCCCACTAACATAAATCTACCAACACCCATTACAACCAATGAGTTACCAATAAACAAAATCTCTATCTGCCATTGAAGAGAGAGGACGATACACTCATAGTCATCCCTCGAGATCTTCTTCCAGTAGCCAAGAAGCCACCACAGGTGAAGGTGGAGTTGATATATATAGAAAATGAAGAGGACATTACTAGGCTTAGTATAAAAATTTCCTTGCCCAATTATATGCTCGGGATGATGATGGAGTCTTCACTTCCTACCCAAGAGTTAATATAATCTCTACATAACCCTTTGGATCAAGTTAAGTAATATTAAACCTTCGTTGGCGTCCATCATCCCACCACCAACATATCCTCTTGCACTTAATAGAGCATTATGGCCTTGCATTGTCCTTGCATTGTCCTTGTGTTGTAGCTACTTTTGTGAATGGTGGCCTTGTATCTAGGACCACCTCCACCCTTGGTTGTGATTAATGTTGACCATAATGATCTACTTTCATCTGTATGTAGATATTCTAGGGTATCAAATCTCCTAGCTACCCCCACTACAACCTTAATACTACATCATCCTCATCTTGCATTGCCCACCAATCTAATTTACATACAGAAATTATCTTTTCTTTTTTTATTATCATCTTTTTCTACCACTACTTTTAATAAACATTTTAATTTAATTAATTAAATTAAATTACGTTTTTTTTGTTTTTTTTTTTAATTCAATAAAAAATTTTAATTACTTATATACACATTTTTTTTTTTTTAAGTCAAATTTCTATTATATTCTCATGGAAATAGGTATTACAAAATGTTTCTAATCTACAAATCCCTGAGCTTCATTCCAACCAGACTTGTTGGCAAGTAGAGCTGGAATTTTCCAAAGATAGACCCATACAGTCATTATTTCCACTAGGTTGAAGAACCTTACAACACAAAAATGAGACAAAATGATCATACATAATGACAACAACATATCAAGGAGGATGTAGGGGAGGAACTCTAGGAGGTGTAGCAGGAAATACAACATGATCATGAATGTGGAAGTCAATGTGTTCAACTCATGCTTCTAGGTCGTGAAGACCTTCATTGGTTCGACGCTGGCTCCGACGAATATTGTCCACCTGCTCAAGAATTTCATTCTAGCTGAAGTGTATATAATTCATGTAAGCTACTAGTTCATTGCGGTCCTCGTATTTGTGCTCTTTGAGAATGACCATGTTTTCCTGAATTCTTCTAAGGTGATCTGCAATGGATTCCAAAGAAGCTGGAATGTCCACTTGTCCTAGTGAGCGACTTGGAGCATAAGCCACCTCCCCTTCACAGTCCTCATCTGCTAAATTATCAGAAGATGAACTATGACTATTGGCCAGATGATCCGCAAAGACATGATGGCCACCTCCACAGCACAACCGTCGTCATTGGTGCGACATTTCCACCAAATGGGATTGGTTCATGAACTTGAGCTGAGAGGGAGCCCTAAGAAGCCGATCTGAATAGGGACATGAAGGCCAACCTGAAGCACAAGGGATCCTTCCTCGCCTCTAAGCTCTAGACCCACAATAGGAATAAACACCAAACATGTTAGAAATTAATTAATGGAGCAATGAAATACAATAAATATTGCAGAAACACAAATATAGAAATGCATAAAACAAGAGAGACAGAGATATACGTGGTTCACCCAATTTGGGCTATGTCCACGGAGAAACAACCAATCCTTCCTTTTATATTATCTAACAAAATGAAGAGATACAACCTACAACATATCTGTTGTAATTTCCTCTTCTCTCTCACACAACCTCCTCTCTCTCTTGCTCAAAATAATACTACACAACCGCAGTACAATTCCTCCATATAAACCGAGGGCTGCCTTCTAGGGGAAAAACCCTAAATTAAACATAACTTCTACTGTTAGATCATCCACCTAATGAATGACCTAGATTGGATATGAAATTATAAATTTTACAAGGCGATTTTCGATCTATTTTTAGCTCTGGGGGCATTGCCCCTGAACCCCCACCTGGAGGGGGGGGGGCTCATAAAATTCATTGTTGCCCACTTGAAGATGATTAAACAGGTGGTGTTGCCGCCCCATTAGGAATAGGGATCCAACACGACTGAAACAAAATACCTCTGAACAATCAGGAAGATAACTAGGCTCCACACCCAACTAAATAGGGTATTGAAAGTCCCATGCTTAACTAACTCACTAACATAGACACCCTCCATAATTGCAATGACTTCCTTTCATAGTATCACCCCTTTCACCAACATAGCCAGAAAGCCCAACCATGTAGAACAAACCTCGAGCCAACGACAACACAGGGAAAGCATGGGGCGAAAGAGAAAATTATGCCGACATGGACCGAAAACAAGAAAAAGGTGGTCACGAGAGCTAGGCCAGGACAAACAAGAGGAAAATACCCAAGAAGAGGCAAAACCAACCAAGAAACTAAGACACCATCAAGGGCTTGAGCAATTGAGACCCACTTACACAGACACCAGAAATCTCCTTTGAGGAAATTACCGAGTCCACCCTCCTAAGCCCAATTCCACGTTGTGTACCTCAAACAAAAATAACCCCAGAATGCAACCACAACACAAATTAGGAACCAACCTGAGACCCAAAAACAAGACAAAAGGGTTACCTGCACCAGATTGAGGTCTAAGCCATCCTAAAACCCACGAATGAAATTAACTTCACTGCTCCTGAATTCCTCACCAAGCCCGCCACTAGGAAGAAGCCCTCCACTCGGATTTGTGCTAGGGTCCCAAATAGTAATCTGAGAGTTGATACTGAGACACACTATTGCAAGACGAGTGACCATTGCGCTTCGCTAGCTAAGCCAACACCCAGGCGAGCACACATGGTTCTTGTCAATGGCCTTACTTCTCTCCCTACACCCAACACTCATCATCTAGGTTCCAACAATTTGTCCCTTTCCCACAACTACATTTAAAATACAAGGCCTCGCTTCTGGGGAATTCGACTAGTAATGGTACCGTCGCCTTAAACCAAACTTAACTCCAAAAATTTATGTTGCGTATTGTGAGGAGACAACTCAAAGCATGATTTTCATTTGTTTACCCACCTCCATCAAAAGTTTACAAATTAATATAAAAATAAATTAAATATATTTTCCTTTCCAATTATCATCTTTTTCCATCATTATTTTTAATATAGCTTTTAATTTAATTAATTAAATCTCATTAAATTTATTTATTTTTCTATGTCCACATGGGGTAGCTCAAGTGGCAGTGGTCGTGGAAATGAAGTCTCACCGAACCGGAAGTCTTGGGTTCAAATCTTGGGTTACCCTTCCCTCGTAGTGGGGTATGTAATGGACATGAAAATTGGAGAGTCCTACCAAAACTTGCAAAATTTTTTTTTGTTTATTTTTCCAAATTTAATTGAAAAGTCTGAGTCACTTACTGCATATTAACATTAAATTTTAAAAATAAAATTAAAAATAAAATAGAATTATAAAAACATCGTTATTAAAAGAAATTTTCACAAAACTTAATTTAATTTAGTAATACTATGTTCCAATATTATGACGTGTAAGAAAATAAAATGACCCTTATCACAATTCACGTAAATGTTTACGATTTTTATAACAAAATAATAAAAATACTTCGGAATAATAAATTCATAAAATTTATAATAAAAAGAAGTCGAAGACGAGGACCTTTTCCTTTTAATTTAAGTCAGCCTTAATTACATTTTAAGATATGCTTTAAAAACAATTCTTGACTATTTGATTTTCATTAATTAAAATATAGAAAGAATCCTATTATATTAGTATATTTCAAAGATTTTACAGGCTGCTGATTTTATTTATATATTTAAAATTATATTTTAAAAATAAAAAAATCTTAAAATTATTTTGACAAATTTTTAATTAAATTTATATAGAATATTATATTTTATTTATAAATTTAACTTATTAATATTACATTAAAATATTTATCGAATTAATATGTTATAAAATTATATTAAAAATAAAAAATTCTATGACACTCGGATGTGACGCCTATGATATACTTTGCTTATGGAAGATGACGTTGCAGGTAAAAATATTATACGATGTTCCATCATTAACTTTCAATTATTTTGGGTACAAAGCTTTTGATAACTACACATCTTAATTAATGCAATTCCATAACTGAGTTGTTTGGATATAATAAGCTTTTTCAAGATGACATGGATACTCATATACTTGAATTTTATTCCATTCAATAGGAACACAAATTAGTGTGAAGCCTCCTTACAAAAGAAGTGCACTTAATGTGTGGTAGTTGAGAGGAGGACACACTTACACCAATGTAGTCTACAATTAACCAATGGGAGTTATAAGAAATCACTGGGTAAATGAAGCCACAAGCCAAATTTAACAAACATATCTCCTACACTTTCTTTGGTGATATAAACTTTTAAGGAAATTTACCATAAATACACACTATTTGATAAGTAAATATTATATTTTAATATCAATTTTTTATATATATTACATTTACAAATATATGGTAAATAAAAAACTAGTTCAATGTTTTTTGTTTTTCCTGGGCATAAAATACAATAATGATGCATATTGACCCTCAATTTATAACCATTAACCATTATAACCATGACAAGTGATAATTCATTTTTAAAATTATAACTTCTAAAAACATCTTTACATGAGTCCCTTTGGAATTGGTAAAAAAATACAAGTTCAACCAAAAGGTTTATTTAAAAACTGTAGCTTCCAAAATACCTTTACACAGACTCAAAATCTAAAAAATAATCACAAATTTAAATGGCCAAATGCATGAACAATTAGAGCAAAGAATTCAAGCCCCACAACACTGTAAAAAAACATATTAAAGAAAATTGAAAGAAAATGACCAAAAGCATATTAAAGTTGAAAGTGATTTAATGAAATTGTTTCGAAGTTTAAAAAATACATACAAATTCTCAACCACACAAACAAAGTGCTTTGAGAGTGTCAAAAATCAACCAGAATTATTCATTAAGGAAACCAAGATAATTGACCACATGCTTCTCGACTAAGAGAAAACTTAATAGCTCTCCAAACACCACACACAAAAATATGACTGATGCATTAAAATACATATTATGTCATGCACATACCAACATAAAGAGTGATGGGTATTATATAATTGTAAATTGAATTAAAAAAGATGATCCAAAGTGCTTAAGCACATGCTTAAATTGTTGCCATGTTAAATCATCAATCCAACAACAATAAGTCATAGTAGTGGGTACGAGTCCAATATTTTCCAATTATAACTCCACTTTCAATTTTTAAGAAGAATGACTATCATATTGATTATTAGGGAAATCAAAATATTGATTCACACATGGAGGGTAAGAATGCTTCTAACATTATGTTTAAGACATTGACAACATTGAGATATGAAAGGTGGAGACTATGTTGCAAACACATTAGAAGGGGTAGATAAGGGGTAGGGTCTAGTTCTTTTTGAACAAAAGATACCAGATCCAATTCCCATAAATCAATATCCAAATAATCATTAAATGTGGCAAAGTCAAGCTTTGATATATCATTATTGAAAAATCATTGGATAGTGAAAATTTGGTTTTTCCAAATTGTTGAAAGTGGCAACAAGAAAATCATGATTTAATTTTCCTTTGAATTAAATTAGGAGAAAATTGTAGTTCCACATCACAAGGCAACAAGAATGAGTTAACTAAGTTAATTTCACCTAATTGGCTCAGTCAATTCGAGTTTAGGTCGTAACTTGAGTCATGTAGAGTGGTTCCTAAATTTTAGGAGGTTAGGTTGAGTTTAATTTGAGTTGTAATAGTTTAATTTAGTTAAACTGAGTTAATGTCAATTAAACTAGTGCGAACTATTGGAGGAACTAGTAGGAGGTCTAGCAGTGGGGTGCAACTTCATCTGTTTAGCCAGTTAACTGATAAATCAACCATAATTAACTCATGCATGCATGAAATTTGAGTTACCGAGTTGATATTGGAGTTCATGATGGGGATTTCCATAATTAATAGGGGGTGATTCCTTGAGAAATAATGCAAGGAAATAGGAGCTTGGCAGACAACAAAATTGACTAACTATTGAACAGAGTCAACTTGTGAGGCAATGAGATAGATTATACTTGTGAAGAGATTGTTCAGGTTGAACAAGCATTGTATTTCTTCTCTATTTTTTTGATCTAATGCAATATACAGATAGGAAGGGGTTTTGAGCAACAAGCTTTGCCCTTAGATAAATCTCTGAGCATATGTGATTAAATCTTGTCTCATGTTTATGTTCTGATTTCTTGATCAATTAATTGTTTCCACTGATGAGTAGAGTAGAGTAGATTCAAGTCTTTTGTTTTAGCATATTACATAAGCAGTTTGAATCTACAAGGAATTTCTACATGCTATGAGAGCAAGAATCACAATAGAAGAGAAGAATTCAAGTTTGTCTTTGCAGGTAAATCGAATTTGCAGTATCATTCTTCAAAGCCAGTAGGATTTCGTTCTATGGATTGAGACTCGAGTATGCCCTTGAGGGTAGCTCAAATTATATTTCCTGGAAGGACATAATGGAGGTAATGTTGGAAGGTAATGGGCTGAAGGGATTCATAGACAATGATATTCCTAAGCTCCAACAATCAATGTTCAAGGTCCAGTAGAGTGGAAGAAATGTGTGGCAAAGGGGAGGAGGATAATACTAGAATGAGTTTGAGATCATATTGTCTCAAATATCCATGAGAAGGATACCCCATATGCAATGTGGCAAGCCTTGATAGAATTATTTCAAAACAACAGTGACCACAAAAAGTTGGCATTGAAGGACAAGCTTCGAAAAATCAAGATGGAGAAGGGTGACACAATACCACAATACCTGAGCAGGTTCACTCAATGTCAGGATGAACTTGGGAGTGTTAGTATTACAGTTGTTGAAGATGATATGGTAAGCCTAGCACTTTTAGGCCTTCCCAAGAGCTGGCACAACTACTAGGATTCAGTAAATGAGAGGGAGAATCTACCAAATTGGGAGCGATTGTGGTTTGACTTGGTGCAAGGAGAGTTAAGGCAGAACACCAAATATGGAACCTCATCCAAGCATGATGATGAGGAGAACTGTGCCTTGGATAGAAAGGCGAAGAAAGGGAAAGGGAAGAAATCCCAATCCAAAGGATATTCTGGTCAGGAGGGAAAGAAGAAAGGCTTGTTGAGGATTAAATGTTTTCACTATCATGATATGGGACACTATGCCACAAAGTGTCCGCATAAGAAGGATGATAGGAAGCCCTCAGGAGGAGTGGTAGGTGAAGCTCTAGCTTCACAATTCGAGTTGGATTTCACACTCATTGTAGGCACGGTGACATCGATGATGGGTAGTGTGTGGTATTTGGATAGTGGAGCCTCATTCCATGTGACAAACAACAAAGAATTTTTCAGTGACTTGGAGGAAAAGGACCTCCAGATGCACATCGAGATGGGAGATGATGTAAGGTATAACGCAACCGGTATCAGTACAATTACTTTTCAGAGGGATTTTGGCTCTCCTCTCACATTAAAATATGTCACATATGTTCTAGGTCTGAAGAAGAATATAGTTTCAGTTGTTATGTTGGAAGATCGTGGCTATGATGTGATATTTAGCAAAGGAAAGGCTTTCCTTAGACATATCGCCATGAGTCAAGTAAAGCGGATCGAAGTTTGGGTGAAGAACCTCTACAAATTATATGTAGAAGATTGTGTTTCTTTGAGCACAAAAGCAGAGAAGGTGCAGGGCTGAGACATCAATGAATTATGGCATAGGAGACTTAGCCACTTGCACCATGGAGCCACAGAAGCCATCTAAGAAGGAAAATAATTTCTTCCCTGCCAAGGTATCTAGGACTTGATCTATAAATGGGAGAGGGAAATGATCTTTCTATGTTGCCTTGTTCCGTTCCCAGTAATCTACACAGATATGCCATTTCCCATTTTTCTTGGGGATGACCACCAATGGAGAGACCAATTTGCTATCCGAAATAGGATACATGAAATTCACATCCAACAGCTTTTGTAATTCTTATTTCACAATATCCTTAAGGTGTGGATTCAATCTCTGTTGAGGCTGTCAAATAGGTTAAGCATCCTTGTCGATATAAATGTGATGAGTACACAACTGTGGTTCTATACCCTTCATATCAAGATAATCCCAGGCAAAAGCCCCTTTATATTTTTGTAGAATCTGAATGAGCTTTTGCTGCTGATCACTGTCCAAGCTATCATTAATGTTTAAAACTTTTCCTGGTTCAATTTCCACTGGCTTGCTGTTATGAACAACAATCATTTGGATGTGTTGATCATCAGTATCCTTCAAGGGATCTTCTAATGCTTCATTATCAAGGATTGCTTTCAGCATTTGACACTTTATGTTGCTCACATAAGCTGGCTGATTGATGAAATTGTTGAAAACATCATCTTCAGTCTGATATTTGAATTCTAGTGCCTCTACGATTGTGAGTGGTGAATGGATCCTTTCTTCAAGGTATGCTAGTGGTTGTTTACATATTTTTACAATGGGCAGACTTGGTCTAGCAGGGGGATAAAAAACAAAATTTTTTACAGCATCCCCCTTTGCAATAGTCATGTTGCCCCTCTGGCCGCCTATATATGCATCAATTGTCACCATCCAAGGTCGGCCTAGTATCAGAGGGTGCTCATCCAATCGACTCTTCGGGATTATAACAAGAAAATCTACTGGATATTCCCATGAATCAACAGAGACCATGATATCTTGTAGAGTTCCTTCTGACCTTACCACCGAACAATCTGCAAGTTCTAGTAAGGTGGTCATTGGTTCCAAGGCTATAATACCAAGTGCTTGACAGGTTTTTGCTGTTAAAATATTAATGGCTGCACCTAGATCAACTAGCGTATTGGGAAAAGAGAGACCATATATCTAAACTGTCACTATGGGATTCCCAGGATCTTCATACTTTACCAGAGTTTCCTCTCCCAAGAGTAAATCAGATAAGGTTCCTACAACATGAATGGTGGGTGAAGTTTTTTCTTTCTACACAGGCTTATTTACATATAACTCTTTAATTGTTTTAGCATAGATGGGAATGTCCTAAATGAACTGGAGGAGCGGAATTATTATTAGTTCCCCTACAAGATCAAAATCTGGGTACACAATCGGCTTAGGTATTGTTAACCTTTCAAGGAACAGGGGAGAAGTGACTATGAGTTCCTCTAGATCTTTCTGCTGATTTGTCTCTTCTCCTTGTTTCATTTCAATATCAATTATAGGTGGTGGTATATGTATAGGTGGTGTTTCGATCTCAATTGATGGCTGATCCCTATTTTGCTCAGGGGTGATGATACATCCTGACCTCAATCTAAGTTCATTACATTCTTTTTGCTCAATCTCATAGTCTGAGCTTTCTACAATTTGCACCAGCTAGACTGGTCTGTTATTGGGATTGGGATTCGGTTGGGCTGGCAATTGAGGGCACAAAAGAGGCCGAGGATTTTGTTGTAATGTATAAGGAGCTGAAAATGCGAGTTGAGGTTGAGGACCTGTCCCCATAGGAGTGTTGGATATTCCCAAAGGTCACTGCCAATTTGTAGACTAGTTCAAGTTTTGAGAAGTGGAGGTAGGCCATTGGGATTGATAGGGATTTCCTTGCCAAACAGGAGTAAAAGGAGAATTTGGCCAGCCATTACTTGGAAAGGATTGAGTTGACCATGGTGTCATAGGGAATGGCTGAGGTTTCCAATTTGAGTAGGGTGATTGGCCTTACCATGCTGCCCTAGGGTTTTATTGCTAATTAAACTGTGAATAAGGAAAGAACTGGGATGCATCTTGTGACATACCTAGAGGTTTGGCTTGCCACTGTCGACACTGGTTCATTAGATATACTGGCTCTATCTCTTCTTCTGCTTCCTTGAACACTGCTTTCAATCCCAGGAGTGATGGACACTGTTTAATGGCATGATCCTTGGTATAGATAGCGCATGTCTGAACCATGTCTAATGGACACTCCTGTTGGTTGTGCTTCTTCTAACAACATGGACAGAAAATGGCCAAGTTTTGTTATGCTAAAGCTTGTTTTTGTTTAGCTTTTAGGATGTCCAACTACATTATGAGGGTGCCCGGGATGTCCATTTTGAAATATTCTAGGAGGTTACTGATTTCCATTCGTGCTACTCCTCCACTGTGTGGCTTACTTCCCCTGCTCATGGGATCTCGGCTTGCTGCTCTTGTGCATGAGCTTCCTCGTGAACACCTGATACACAAGCAAACAATTTCATCATAATCTTCTTGAGAAATATCTCATTTCCCCATTAAATTTAGTGTTTATAACCATTTCTCTTTCATTCCTTTAATTAAGATAACTCTTAGGACTTCTTTTGTTAAGGTGGTGTGTGGAGATATTTGCAAGTTATAATGAAACCGTTTGGCATATTCTTCTAGAGTTTCATTATCGTTTGTAGCAATCTTAAAGATTTCATCCTTTAGCTCCCTAGTCTTGCAAAATTCCTAGTATTTGGTGAGGAAGGTAGTTTTCATATCGTCCTAAGAATTAATAGTACGTCCACCCAAACCCATGAACCATATTAAAGCTACTCCTTTCAGAGTAAAAGGGAATAGTTTTAGCTTTTGGGGGTTAGTGGTGTAGTTATACCCTCTATAAAGGACGTCAAATTCGAATAGGAAGGCGTCAGGATCCTCTGTGATCATCCCATGAAAAGTTGGGATGCTTTATAGAGGAACAACCTTCATGGGGGTATTAGTCACTTGGTCGACTATGGGATATTCCAATGTTGAGGCTTGACCTTGATGTGGTTGGTTTTCCATTTGGTCAAAGATGTGCCAATACTCTTAAGGGATTTTAGGGGGTGCTTTTCGAGTAAGTGGAGGGTAACAACTCGAGATGGCTTTGCAACACTTCCTAGATCTGGGATCATAGGAGATCCTTGTTCAAACAGCTGAGGTCTTGCCTTAGCAGTTCCACTGGTTTCTCCTTCTCCTTCTCTTAAGTTACACGATTTTCACTCTTGTATAGGATCCGAATGTAAGCTTACTGTAGCTTGAAGACTCTATTTAGATCCTCCAATTTGGATTTGAATCTTAGCGTGAGCTGCATATGGTGAGCTTGTTGCTTGAAGGATTATAGTAGGAATTTTTCCAGTTACAACTTGAAATCCTACTGATGCTTGAGACTCTGCTTTTCTTACAATTTTGTCTATAAATGTTGTTTTCCCAAGGTTCACCGATCCCTTGGGTTTTGTGGACTTTGGAAGGTGGTTCTGTTCTTTTTCTATCTTTCTATTCCTAGTCATTCATAAAAACCAATTCCTATTTAACCTCTAAGATTTTGCTGAAAAGGGGGTTGGTAAGAAAACACTTTACTTGCTAGGTATGCAGGTCCATACCTCCTGTTTTTAAAACCCAATTATTTTACAACAAGATAAAAAGGAAATCACTTTGCAACACTCTCCTGGGCAATGGCGCCAAAATGTTGGTGCACTAAGATGTCTTTTTACAAACAATCTTAATTCCTACATTAATTATTAACCCGAGGCAAGTCTTTTTATTTCAAGAGTGTCAGCATTGTATATGCAGTGAATTCAGATGTTAACTAATAACAAATTGTTGCAATTACTAATGACTATCTTCTTCAAACTCAACCAAATCAACTCTGAAAGAAGTAATTATGAAATAAATTTATAACGCACTTTGCAATTCTGTTGAACCTATTATGGAAACAAATAGATCTGAATACAACTTGTAAAGAATCACACTTGGTAGTCTTAACTAGAATTGAAGCTAACTCGTTCACTCATGAAAATGAACTGTGACAATTAACAACAATGGTAATTGAATAACAAATCCTAAATAAACAACAAATCCTAATTAAGTAGCAGTTCCTAATTGAACAAAAAATTTGAATTGAACAACAATTCCAAATCGAACAACAATTCCAGATAGAATAACAATTCCGAATTGAACAAAAAAATATATTGAACAACAATTCCGAATTGAATAACAACTCTGAATTGAACAACAAACGTTACAGGAATATCAAACATTATCTGAATAGAAAATGATTGTAGAAGCATAAAGAGATTAATTCTCTTTGAAATCTACACTAACATTATTTGAAATAAATAGTGATATGAACTGGAACTATCATAACCAATTCAATCAAAATTATTACTCACATATAACACATGGGTCAATTTAAATCTTGAATGAACATCAAATGCAAACTGAATTGAGAATCCTTACAATAATCAAAACTAATATTAACTTAACACTAACAAGCAATCAAGAATGAAATAGAAAAGATTATGATATAGGTGAAGAAGTAGACCTTCTCTTGACTGGGCCCAAAGTCGCTAGAAGTCTCCACTAAGAGATACTCAGAATATAAGTATGAATTAAACACAACCTTTATTCATTAATATAAGTAACCAAGTTACAACATCCAAAATAACAGTGTTATATGTCAAAAAGAATAATTACAAATTTTGAAATTCTGAACTTCATGCAATTTTGCCTTTCGGCCTTATATATTACATTTAGAAAGTAAATAGATAAAATCTAATCCTCAGGATTAGGGGATCGTGAGGATTTCGCCATACTTGATCTGATTCTGTCAAAAAATAGTCATCCTTTTTCCCTGTCTTCCACTGTCCTGCCTTGCCTCTGACGCTATCTTTTTCCATTGTGAGATGCTGCCATTCTGATGATTAGGCAGTCATCGCTCACTTTGTGACTTCTACACATAAAGATAGTAAAAATTAGTTTTTCTTGCTTAGATTCGTCTAATTTGTTACTGATTACTTTTACTCGACTTTAGCTATTATTTCCTCTACTTTTATTGATAAACAGAGATAATCATGTGAGGATGAGTGCTAAATAAATCTATTACCAAGGAGAAAACATACCTTTTTATTGACCCAACAATGGCTAGTGTGTACCTTTTCCAGCTTCAACTGTCCATCTTCCAACACTGACCATATGAAATGGTACTTGAGTTGTATATGTTTAGTCTTGGAGTAAAATTTTGAGTTCTTTGCAAGATGAATGTCACTTTGGTTGTCATTGTATAACCTACCCATCTCCTGATTATTTCCCAAATCATCCATAAACCTTTGTAACCAAATCATTTATTTACTAAACTTGTAGCAACAACATACTTTTCTTCCATTGTTGAAAGTGCAACAATGTTTTTCAATTTTGAAACCCAACTGATTATTGTTCCACCTACAGTACACACATACCCTGTGGTGATCCTCTTGGTATATATATCACTTGTCATATCTGCATCATCCCTGTAGAGAAATGTTTGAACCACCAAATCATAATTCTTTATTTGTAGGACCTCTCAAATACTTGAGAATCCACTTCACTGCCATCCAATGCTCTTTTCCTGGATTGTTGATATACCTACTTACAACTCTCATTGCATGTGCAATATCAGGCCTTGTGCATACCACTACATACATTAAGATCCCAATTGTTGAAGCATATGAAACTTTACTCATATAATCCATCTCTTCTTGAATCTTAGGACACATCTCCTTAATTAGTTTGAAATGGCTAGCAAAAGGTTTATTCTTCATATTAAATCTTTCCAACACCTATTCTATGTACTCACTCTAAGACAATGTTAATTTGTGATTTTTCCTATCTCTAGTTATTCTCATACCAAGGATTTGTTTTGCGGCACCCAAATCCTTCATTGAAAAATAATTTTCCAATTTTCCTTTGAGCACATTTATTTCTTTCATGTTAGACCATGTAACAAACATGTCATCTACATACAATAACAATATAATATAGTTTCCATCATTTTGATTTTTAAGATAAACACAATGGTCAGAGTGACATGTAGTATAACCTTGTTCAGACATGAACTTGTCAAATTTTAGGTACCACTGCCTTGGAGCCCGTTTTAAGCCATACAATATCTTCTTCAATTTGCATACTATATTATCCTTCCCTTTGAACTCATACCCTTGTGGTTGTTGCATATATATTTATTCCTCCAAATCCCCATGGAGAAAGGTTGTATTTACATGTAACTGCTCAAGATAGAAATCTTTTGTTGCCACTAGACTTAAAATAGTTCCGATTGAAGTCATTTTAACAATAGGAGAAAAAATTTCATCAAAGTCTATACCTTTATTTTGTGCAAACCCTTTACCACAGATCTAGCCTTATACTTCTATTTACCTCCATATTGTTCCTTCAACTTATAAACCCATTTATTCTACAATGCTGTTTTATTTGTAGGAAATTTGACTAAGTCCCAAGTATGGTTATGCATCAAGGAGTCCATCTCTTCTTCCATGGTTTGATCCCACTTATTCTTGGTTTCTATGTGCATTTCTTCTTCATATATTTCTAGTTCACCAGAATCAGTCAACGATACATAATATAATGAAAGAGAGTATCGTTCAGGGGGTTTATTTATCCTGGTAGATCTTCTAACACCACTTTCAAGTGTTTTAGGTGCCTATTTCTTTTGTGGTGGTTGATGTTGTTGTTATGGTTGTTGATTATTATGATTTTCAAGCACCTTTATTTTTTCTGTGATTTCATCAAGAACTGTGTATTCTTTGTTTTGTTTTTCCTATTTCTTTCCCTGCATCTGATCCTTATACAAGAATTTTTCATTGAATAGACATCTCTGCTCCTAATTATTTTGTGATTTTCATAATCATAGAAGCGATAACCAAAATTATTTACACCATATCCACATTTCTTTGATTTTGCCTCAAGATTTGTTCTATTTTATTTATTGATGTGGACAAAGGATTCACAACTGAAAGTATTTAAAAATGAGTAGTTTACCTTTTTACTTGTCCATGCCTCCTCTAGAATACCACCATCCAAGGAACTTGCAGACCCTTTGACAAACAATACTATCTACAACATCTACCCAAAATTGTAAGGGAAATCTTGCATCCAATATCATGCACCTTGAACACTCCATGATTTTCATGTTCATCCTTTCTAACACACTATTTTCATGTGGTGTTCCTGGAACTGTCTTCTATCCAAAAATTCCATGCTCTGAATAGTAGTTATCAAACTCTTTGTTGTAGTATTCTCCTCCATTATCTGATTTGAGACACTTAAAATTTCAAGTCTCATTTTCAACCAAATCTTTCCATTTCTTGAAAGTATCAAATACATCAGATTTATTTCAAATACAATAAATCCAGTTTTTCCTAGTTGCATCATTAATAAAAGTAACATAATAGCGAAAGCCACCAAGAGATGATACCTGAGCAAATCCCCATACATATGTATGCACAAGGTCTAATTTTTTGCTCTTGTTTTCCTTCCCAACTGTGGAGCATTAGAAAAGGTATGTAATTGCCACTTATTTCGTTATCTTTTCCTTTAATTCATAACTTCTTTACATTATGAGATGGGCATATGATGAAGGATTATGATAAAGTTTAAGAGATTTGTAAGTAACAAAAAATGACTAATTATTACATTTTTCTATGCAAAAAATGAAGAAAATGGAAGATCGCCATTTCAAAGGAAAAGAAAAAGCAAAACCAACTGCTGTCCCTTTAATAGGGAACCACATCCAGACAAGGCAATCCAAATTGGAGCGCACGAGCCAGGAAAAGGAAGAAGAAATACCATATCAGCGCAAGAGGATGAAGAGATAACTGAAGGATAACAATATGACGAATCCTTCAGGATCCTTTGATCCTGAGGGTTCACTACCTTAAGAATATCTGTATCTTTGGTATTTCCACCTGGTCGCTATAAAAAGGGACAACGCTGCTAGCCCAGGGGGCGAATTATTGTTGTTTTATAGAATTTGTTGTTGCAAACTGAATTTTGATCATTGACTCTCTTTAAAGAGCAATTACTGTAACTCTATTTTCATGATTAATACATAAACTTTGTTGCTATTCCATCTCTGATTCTGGAGTAACCACAGTAGTGCATTCCTTGAGGGTAAGAGCTGGGACCTAGTGGATCACTTACTTTATGTACCATTATTTTCCAATTCCAAGTCATCTGTGGTTTGATTTCTTTTACTTGCTTCATTCAATAATCTGTTGTTCCTTGTTATTTCATTTACTGGCTCTGTTATATTTAATTTGTATTTGAATAGTAAGGTTATCTTCTACAACTGAAATGCTATGTTGTTCATTCTGAAATTGTATCGCATTGTTGTTCCTTTACAGATTAACATCACTGTTCGTTTATAGAGTAACATTGTTGTGCATTTATAGATCGGTATTGTTGTTTATTTAGCTATGGTTTACCTCTAAGTGTGATTCCTGTTCATTTGGATTTCCGTTCCATTGCAACTGCAATTGCTGTTTCTTTATAAATGTGGTTAATATTTATTATGCTAAACTCAGATTATTGGTTCCATCATTATATATTTGTTGTGTCTTAACATTTGATTTAGTTCGCTGTGCATTTACAATTGATTCAGTCTGTTGTTCAATATTTCGTAGACTTACTTAAGTTCGCTGTTCCATTCTTGGTTTGTTGTTCGAATCAATTCCTAGTTAAAGATTGTTGCTCGATTCCTTTAGATTACAATTGCTGCTTAATTCATTCCTATAAGTTAAAGCCTTGCTATTCGATCTTTTCCATAAATTAGTTGTTGTTCCTTTTTCTGTCAATTGAATTATCATTTCAAGTAATTGCTTTGGTGTGAACAGAATGATCTGCAACTTTAGTGAACATTGACTATTGTTGTCTGGTTCCTAAATTGGAGATCTTCTCTTTGATTGCTTTTCATTTGCATCAATTTACAAAGGGAAGAGTTATCATTACTGCACCTTTGACTGATGAGTGTTGTAGTTTATTAAATGAATGATTTAGTTACAAAGCATTTCAATTTCTTGCCATTGCATTCAGAGTTTGTTTCCATCATTTATTTACTTTTGTGGAAGCACTATACTACTAGCATTACTCTTGACAAGTGACCGCCTCAGACTGAGTACACTCTTGAGATAACGAATCGTACTTGGATTGATAATTAATGTAGGGTAAATAGAGGTTAAAAAAACCCTTTTTACTACTCGACATTTTGGCGCCATTGCCAGGGAAGAGTGTAGCCATTTGTTTCTTTTGAGAGTAGTGTAAGTACTTGCTAGGAGAGAATTGGGTTTTAAAAATGGAAGGTAAGAACTTGTGTACGGAGCATGTAACAACCCTGCTCCCCACCCGCTTTCCTGTAGATTTGTTGTTATTTTGGGTAGAAATAAGCATTTGATTTGTGTGCATGACTAAGCAGAAAAAGCCTGAAAAGAATCCTAAACCACTACCCAAGCCTGATAAAGCTAAGGGGACGGTGACCCTTGGCCGATCAACCTTTATAGACAAAATCCTTAAAAAAGCAGAATCTCAGCCTTTATTAGGACCTCGAAAAGTTGCTTCTAGACAACCTACTAGTTCCCTTCAGGCCACATGATCACCATCTGTAGCCTTTGCTGAGGTGCACAACCAAACTAAGGAGCAAGATTTTCAAGAAATTGAGAATTCTAGCCCAAAATGATTGCAAGAAGGGAACCTTAGTAATCTCCGTAAAGGGAAAGGAGAAACAAGGGAAATTGAAGAACCAAGATCTCCTTTTGGAATAATTCAGCCATTAAGCAGCCCAAATAAGGGAAGTGCCACAAAAATCATCCATAATGAAGATGAAGAACCTCGAGAGAAAAAATCCCCCCAGACATTAAGAACTCTCATCATCCAGACAAAGGAAGTGTTGTTAAGGCCATTCCTGCTCCGTCTAAACAGCCTAGGAATACCCTCCTAGAAATCCCGGAAGGTTATTGGCACATATTTGACCAAATGGCCTAGAACTAGCAAACCCCCCAAACCTCCACACTGCAATATCCCATTGTAGATACTGCAATTAATGCACCTATAAAGGCAATCCCTCTCCAACACATCCCTACATTCCAAGGCCTAACGTTGGAAGACCCAGATGCATTTTTGTTTGATTTTGATGTGCTGTGCAGGGGATACAACTATACCATCGATTCCCAAAAGCTGAAACTATTTCCCTCTACATTAAAAGGAGCTTCTTTACGATGGTTTATGGGGTTAGGTGGAGGTGTTATAAATGCATGGGATCAGATGAAAGGTGCCTTCCTAAAGAAATATTAGGATTATTGTAGGTCTAGAGAATTAAAGGATGAAATATTTCAGATGGTAGCTAGACCTAAGGAGACACTAGAAGAATATGTGGAACATTTTCAGTATAATCTTCAAAGATCTCCTTATGCATCATTACCCTTACCTGACAATGTATTAAAAAACATTAATTAAAGATATGAAGGAATAATGGATTGAAACACTAAATATATGGGAAAAGGAGACATCTATCAAGAAGATTTTGCTAACATCATTGATTTATGTATCAGGAGCTCATGAGGTAGCACAAGGCTAAAACCAACAGAACATGAAATGTTTACAAGGGACAACAAGATCTCTGGAGAAGGAGTAACTCGTGCAGATATTAGAAATTTACTAGAAAATTTCAAAACTGATATATTGGGGACTTTGACAACACAACTTGATATTATGCAAGCGAAACAGAAACAAGCAGAAGTAGAACAAAATATGGCCATATTCTATTCCAGATGCAGAAAGAAACACATCCACAATGAGTGCCCATTAGATGCAGTTCAAGTTTGTGCCATTTGTACAAAAGATCACTCTATGGAAAGCTGCCCCTCACTTCCTATTTTGAAAGCAGTATATAAAGAAGCAGAAGAAGAACTAGAACTGGTGTACCTACTTAATTAGCGCCATCAATGGCAGCCGCGAAAATCAAGTATGTTCCCTGATCCATCTTCTTCTTTCCAACCTCCACAATATCATGCTTATCAATATAATACAATGTGGCAAAATCAACCTCCCTTCTCAAATTGGTCACAACAACCATTTCCTTCATCATCACCATGGCCGAATCAAGCAAGCCAATCTAATTGGCCAAATTTTCCCTATGCTCCACCATATTGGAAAAACAATGCATATCTAACACAATGGTCCCCTCCCACTTCGCAGAGTCAAGCTTAGCAGACAAACTGGCAAAGACCAATGAATTAGCCAGTGGGAACCATTCCATTCCCTCAACCTACACTGCCAGCATTACAACCAAACCCCCAATCCAACTTAAGACCGCAACTCCTAGCCCAACCCAACGCGAACCCAAATAATAGACCAGTTCAATCCGTTCAAATAATTGAAACAACAAAACTGGAAACTGATCTAAGGGAATGCAATGACCTTCAATTAAGGTCTTAGCGCATTATAGAAACTGAGGGAGACAAAAATGTTCAAGTTGAAAATCAGTTACCTATAGAACAACCATTACAAGAAGAATATGTGGTCAGACAACAGACTCATGACCAAACAACCACATCTTCTCCCCTATTCCCAGAACGATTAATCGTACTGCGCCCTATAGAACATCCTGACTTTGATATTTTGGGAGAACTAAAGAATTTGTACATATAAATCCCGCTCCTCCAAGCTATCCAAGATATCCCAATATATGCAAAGACCATCAAAGGGCTATGTAAAAAAAATCCAAGGAGGAGAATGAAAAATAACCCAAGGTCCAAGTAGTTGGCACCTTATCTGATCTATTATCAGGAAGAGAAGCACCCGTCATATATGAAGACCCAAGAAATCCAATAGTGATAGTGCAAATCAATGGTCAAACCTTCTCAAATGCCTTAGTTGATTTAGGGGCTGCAATTAATATTTTAACAACCACAACTTGTCAAAAATTGGGCATTACATTAGTAGAACCAACTTCCACCTTATTAGAGCTGGTTGACCAATCAATAGTTAGGCCAGAAGGTACAATACATGATGTCATGGTATCTGTTGATTCCTGGGAATATCCTGCCGACTTTCTGATAATAAACCCCAAAAATTGACTTGATAGACATCCGTTAATTTTGGGTAGACCTTGGATTGCGACTACTGATGCTTACATTGGCTACCAACAAGGCAGTATGACCATAACTAGAGGGAGTAACATCAAGAATCTAGCCCTATACCCTCCAGCCCAGCCAAGTGTAACAATAATAAAAACTAACAAACATCCTATATCATACCTCACCGAAAACATTAGATCCTCATTAACCATAGAAGATGTCCTCGATTTCAAATATCAAATAGAGGATGATGTTATTAACAACTTCATTAACCAAGCTAAATCCAGATCCCACATACAATGTCACATGATAGAGGTAGCATTTGACAATGAACTAGAAGAAGATCCTCTCAAAGACACTCATGACCAGACAATATCCACTACCTCTGTTTCAAATAGCAAAACTATAGAGATTGAGCCAGGAAAAACCTTAAACATCAATAATAACCAAACTCCTGAACAAGAAGAGAAGCTGGTCCAACTACTGAGAAAATACAAGGAAGCTTTTGCATGGGATTATCTGAACTTGAAGGGAATCAACCCCCAGCTATGTGCCCACCACATTTATACATAAAAGGATGCGAGACCTGTTCACCAACCCCAACGGGGACTTAACCCTCACCTGAAAGACATCATGAAAGCTGAATTACAAAAACTGTTGGATGTAAACTTTATTTATCCAATCTCCGATAGAAAATGGGTCTCTCCACTAGTAGTGGTGTCAGAGAAGAATGGAAAGTGGAGGATTTGTGTAGATTATAGAGAATTAAACAAAGAAACCCAGAAAGACCACTTTCCCCTTCCATTCATTGACCAGGTATTAGATACATTAGCAAGGAAGAAATTATTTTCTTTCTTGGATGGCTTCAGTGGGTACAATCAGATTCAGATTGCCCCTGAAGACCAGGACAGAACTACTTTTACTTGTCCTTGGGGAACGTTTGCCTACAGAGTCTTACCCTTTGGCTTATGCAATGCCCTCACCACATTTCAAAGGGCTATCCTTAGCATCTTTTTAGATTTAATAAATGAAGGGCTCAAAGTATACATGGATGATTTCACACCATACAGAGATGATTTTGACCTAGCACTAGACACAATGGAAAAGGTGCTGTAACGATGTATCACCACCAGGCTTTGCTTGAGCCATGAAAAGTTCTATATGGTGATGACTGAAGGACTCATCCTAGGTCATTATATCTTAGTGGCTGGAATATGGGTAGATTTGGCTAAAATTCAAATAATTTTGTTAATACCTACTCCTACCACACAAACATAGGTACGCAGTTTTCTTGGATTTTCTGGTTATTATAGGAGATTTATAGAACATTTTTCTCAAATAGTTGCACTTCTATATGTATTAACAGGGAATGTTGATTTTTTTTAATAGATAAATGTGACCATGCTTTTGAGGATCTGAAAAAGCTTGTGTCAATAGCCCTAGTGCTCAGAGGCCCAAATTTGGACCTACAATTTCAAATTTCATCAGATGCTTCGGACACAGCTATTGGAGTAGTCCTTGGGCAGGAAGAAGACAAAAAACCATATGTGATCTATTATATTAGCAAGAATTTGTCTCCTGCTGAGCTAAAATACACTATTACTGAAAAATAATTTTTAGCTGTAATACATGCTGTAAATAAATTTAGGCATTATATCACTGGATATCCTGTTGTTTTATATACAGATCACTCTGCCATAAAATATTTAGAAAATAAACCAATTACAAATGGTAGAGTAACAAGATGGTTGATTTTACTACAGGAATTTGACATCACAATAAAAGATCACCTCGGAAAGAGAATCCTGTAGCTTATTTTCTCTCACGAATGCCGAAGCTAGTGGACGCAGCAACAGTGGAAGATCAATTTCCAGATGAACATTTGTTGGCTGTTACTGTCAAGACACCCTGGTATGTTGATGCTACAAATTATTTAGCAGTAGGCAAATTACAAAAACATCTGACCCCTAATAAACGAAAACAGATTGTGCAGCGTAGTACCCGATTTTCTTGGATTGGGGGCTACCTATTTCATACAGGGGCAGATATGCACATTAGAAGATGCATACGTGAAGATGAAAATTTTGAAATTCTGAAAGCCTGTCATGATGGACCGTGTGGTAGACATTTCGTAGATTGAAGAACTGGTCACAAAGTTCTGCAGACAGGATATTACTGGTCCACAATCTTCAAAGATGCGAAAAAATTTGTTCAAGCCTGTGACAGTTGCCAAAGAGCAGGATGCCCTGGACAGTCCGATGAAATGCCTTTGAACCCACTACTAGTAATCGAACCATTTGAGCTTTGGGTGCTCGATTTTGTTGGTTCGATCAACCCATCATCAAGCTAGAAAACATATATTTTGGTAGCAACTGAGCATCTGACCAAATGGGTTGAAGTAGAGGCACTTCCAAGAGTTACAGAAGACTCTGTCATTCATTTCCTGTTCCAAATATTTGTGCGATATGGCCTCCCAAGAGAAATAATCAAGGACGGAGGACCACAGTTTGCAGGTAATAAAATTGCTGCAACATTAAAAAACTATCAGATTCAGCACAAGATTACCACTCCGTATCACCCACAGGCAAATGGCCAAGTAGAGACCACGAATAAAGTAATAGAAGCAATATTAACAAAAACCATTTCATCACACAGATGCGATTGGGCTACAAGATTGTCAGAAGCCTTGTGGGCATACCGAACAACGTGGAGACACACCACCGGTTATTCACCATATCAACTAGTATTTGGAAAGGAACCCATTTTCCAATAGAGTTCGAAATACAAACACTAAGAACAACACAGGAAGTCACTCTAGATCTAAATGAGGCCCAGATTAATAGACTACAATGAATCAATGAGCTAGATGAAATTAGGGTCTCAACTCTTCAACATACTGCATTAACCAAATAGGAGAGAGAAAAGTGGCACGACACCCTGATCAAAAAGAAAATCTTCCATGAAGGAGATTGGGCACTCCCATACGATTCCAGGTTTCAAGATTTTCTGGAAAAACTTCAAACTTGCTCGCTAAGACCGTATGAAATCCAGAAAGTGCATGACAATGGCACTATTACTTTGACTACTATTGACAGATCTAGACATACCTTTAAAGCAAATGGCCACTGACTTCAACTATACCACAAACCGCTTACTCAAGAATCCTTCTACCAGCAACTCTGGGAAGATTCTGACATGCAGATTTTGGCTAAGGAAGAGAACTCTTCCTCGCCTTTGGTTCACTAAGTAATTTGATTGCTTTTAAAATTTTGTACATAATTTTTTCTGTTTTGTTTGTGTACATTACTTTCTGTACATATTTTTGCATTTCTGTAATATTTTTTACATTTTTCTATTCCTTTCCGAAGGAACAACATTTTTGCCGTTTTGTTGTTCCTTTCCGAAGGAACAACACTTTTGCATTTTGTTGTTCCTTTTTGAAGGAACAACATTTTTTCCGTTTTGTTGTTCCTTTTTGAAGGAACAACACTTTTTCATTTTTCTGTTCCTTTCCGAAGGAACAACATTTTCGCCGTTTTGTTGTTCCTTTCCAAAGGAACAACACTTTTGCATTTTGTTGTTCCTTTCCGAAGGAACATCATTTTTTCCATTTTGCTGTTCCTTTCCAAAGGAACAACATTTTTTCATTTTGTTGTTCCTTTCTGAAGGAACAACATTTTCGCTGTTTGCTATTCCTTTCCGAAGGGACAACACTTTTGCATTTTGTTGTTCCTTCATTTCCGTATTTTGCTGTTCCTTCATTTCCATATTTTGTTGTTCCTTTCCGAAGGAACAACACTTTCACATTTTGCTATTCCTTTACAAAGGAACAACATTTCCTTCTTTTTTCTGTTCCTTTCCGAAGGAACAACACTTTCATTTTTGCTGTTCCTTTATGAAGAAACAACATTTTTTCATCTTTTGTTTGCGCTTACTTTATTTTTCTATTCCGATTAAGGAACAATTGTTGTTCCTTTCAAGGAACAACTGCTGTTCTTTTCAAGGAACATCTGCTGTTCCTTTCAAGGAACAACACTTTTGAGTATTTTTTTTCCTTTTTTCTTGCGGTTTCTATGTGTAAATATTCTTTTGCTGCCCCCCTAAAGAAACGGCAACTGTTCTATCTAAAGGACAACACTTATTGAGTGAATTTTTCTTCTTTTTGTGTGTATGTGTGTTTCACCATTTAGAGGATTTTTGTGAGTGATGGTCATTTAAGGCATAGCTATACATTTATGGAAGAATACAAACACTAGAGGATACTGAAATCAACAAATCAAAGAAAAATCATTATCTTTAAAAGAAATTGCTTTGAATTGATAAAAGAAAAGAGGAAAGGACACAAATATTTATATTACTTTGTTGTCTTTATTTCACTAATACCAATGTGATTGATTATTTTTATCATGATGTTTTTTTTTAAACCCCCATAATTCTCTTTAATCATTATTATTGAATAAGAATAAGGGCATATTTTTCTCTATTGAGATGTTTAGACTTCTTCCACCATCCCTACTCTTAAGGAGTGTTGAGCTGCCCTTTATATATAAATAGGAGAAGTGTTATATAAAAGAAAAGGAGAAAAAGTAAAGATGTTATCTATATGATTACTAACATGATTTTTTAGATGAAGGATAGGGGGTCTCATCAAGAGCCAGCCTACCATGATCATACGGAAGAAAGTGAAGTGGCATTCCCACAATGGCCACCACACTAGGGATATGATCCAAGAGGCACATCAGAAAAATAAAAAGTCCTTGGAACAGGAGGACCCATCATGAGCCGACCTGCCCACCTTTCATTACTTCTTGGTGAATGACATTGTGATTCATCTGGTTACCAAGCTAGCACAATGGCCTCCATTTGACATTGCACAACACTTTCCTAGGCATACACAAAGGATTATGGTTCCAAGGGTGAAATAAGCAACTCTATCAAGGTTATGGACACCTATGGGAAACAGAGCTCTGTTGATGGTATTGAAGTCATATTTCTTATACACCAATAATCATTATAAAATATTCTTCTTATATATTTATAGTGATTTCAAATGAGATTATGTTAAATAACCCTTTCGAACCTTTGATACATGAATCATTTACAAATCAATCATGACGGTTAAAGTGGATAATGAATGCATAAGAACTTTTATTCACGTCAATTGTCCTATCCTCCATTTTTTGTATCATATCATGGCATTTCCATATTTATTAGCGATTTCATCATACGCCTCGATTTCAACAATCCGCTCATTTTTGTAAACATTTCATATATCTATAGGATGTTCCTTTATTCCACTGTATGATTGTAGTTTAGCATGATGCTCCTTTATTTGATGGCCGAGGAAGGCCTATCACATTACAGGGGGTGCGGGTGATCTCCATAATGCACTAGCATATGTATCATCTCATTATTCAGAGGTATTATGACATTCACCAAAACTCGGGAATAGCAAGCCTAATGGTATTATGTTTCCCAATATGCATGGCTTGTTGTTCCAATGTCATTTCCATATTTTTCTCTGCAAAAATTAGCAGTAAGTTAAAAATTTGAACAACTTTCTATTCCATCATCTTCTTAGTGTTTTCTTAAACAGTGAGCCAAATTTTTTTTCAACAGCCTGCTGTTCCATCGTCGTCTCTGTGTTTTTACAGTGTGCTAAGTGTGAATAAGATGGGAGGAAGATCGATTTGCAATGAGCCACACGTGTTAATGGTCTCTGACGCTGCATGAGAAATCTTAGCAAGGGCAAGATGGATAGCTTACCTTAACCGTCTACAACAATCTAACAAGACGGTGGTAATCGAATTTCTGTAGAATTTGCAGGAAAATCATTCCATGGTGAGAGGGAGACATATAGCAGTCACAGATGACATAATTGTTGAAATTTCAGGACTGCCAGCCGTTGTACCTGTATGGACTCTGAAAAAGGTGAGACTGTGAGACGCCATAACCATCTTCTAGGATGAAGGGAAAAACCTTATTGTCAAAGGGAAAGGAGTCCTACAGGCAACCTTTGGAGTGCCTTGGGCAGAATTGGCAAGAATTATCCAAAGCTACATCACTTGCGATGGTAGAAAAGACGTGGTAAGACCATGCCATCTCAAACTATTAGCCGTATTGAAGCAAAAATGTATTGTGAATTTGCCTGCGTTCTTAAATTTTTTATTACATGATGTGCCCGAAGCATGAGAAAATCTCTCCATGTAGAGTCAGTGGTAATCCATCATGGTTTAATTCGATTGATAGTTAGTTACAGTGTTGCCTGACAACAGAGGAGTTAGGAAGAATTGATTTTCTCGATAGATTGGGGATTGGCATTGCCAGCCCCAAAACGAAAACATATTGCTAGCACATCGAATAGACCACTGAAACGAAGACAATTTGTCAGATTGGCAAGGAGCATAGGTATGCTGAGAAATTCTCGGGGAAACATTAGTCAACCTGTGGAAATACATGATTCAAAATATGAACAACCCCCACAACTTGAAGGTGGGGATAATGAAGAAGAATTGGAGGAAAACGATGAAGAAGAACCGGAGGAGGAGATGGAACAATTCGGTCGAGAAGAAGGGGAGGAAACAGAGCAATGCAGCGAAGGTCCACTGCAAAACCCTCTGCAAGAAGATGAATTGGCCCAAATTTTGACCAATATGGGTGAGTATGTCCAACCTCACAGTCCACTCAACCCCCATACCGAAGAAGGGCCACAGGAACACTCTGCTCATGATAAAAGTGCATCCGAGGAAATGTGTGACGAGGAGGAAGAAGAAGAGGATCACTCTGCTCATGATAATAGTGTATATGGGAAGAAGAGTGCCAAGGAGGAGGAAGAAGAGAAATCTATTCCTAGTCAGAATACACCGGAAGAATTGCATGTTGAAGAGGAGGTAGAAGAAAAAGCTGCCCAGGAAACATCAGAGCAAACCAGGGTTTCTACCCCTGAAAAACCTAATCAATAGAACACTGAGGAGGTGTTCCCAAAAGGAAACATGGAAATTGGCCAAGGCGAAGGTACAATACTTGAGGTACAAAACCCAGGCTTGAGAAAACAAATAGATGTTCCTTCTAAGAAAATAGATGAAATTAAAAAATTGCGAAAGGAACAACAGAGATTGCTTAACGTAATTAAGTAACTTCGACAACAAATAAGAATCTTAAAAATGGGGAAGAACTCAAAAGGAACCTCTGGGGCAAAGCGTGCAACCACCAGTAAAAACCCCATAAGAAAAAGACCAAGAGGACTCAAGTCAAACCTGTTATTCAGAATCGCAAGAACCAACATTTGGTTGTTTCAAATGCAGAAGCACAAACGGACAACACACCAGCTTGTGACAAGGAAGTCCAGGCAGACTAGACAATATGTGAGAAGGAAACTCAGACCATAAAGACTAGATGTCACAATAAGGAGATCCAAGTAGATCTCCAACTCAAAATTATCATGATGGATAATGACTCAAGGATAGTAACTCTGCAAAATGATTTGGCACAAGCCCAACAAACGATAGAGAAACTCACAGAGGAAACTGTTCCTCAAGAAAAATATCAGAAGTTACAACAGCAACTAAAGAACATCAATGCATCGTAAAGTCAGGCCTTTGATGGATGGCGAAAGGAAGAGTAAAGAGTCAAAAAGGTAACCCATAGACTAGACACAGTTACAAATCAAATGGATACCTTATGTTCTTTGTATACTGATGTTCTAGCATGTAGGGCACCCACCATAAACTATGCTTTGTTTTTGATGGAAGGATATCTACAATTGAAAATTAAGACTGTCAAGGTAGGAGTGCCTATAGAGATAAAAAACGTTGATGATTTCATAAACTGTTGTAAGCATTATGGGGTGAAAGTTCAATGATTGCTATGTGAATTTTATTTGCACAATCTTGTGTTAGATGGAGAAATAGAATAGAACCCTAGCCCTTTTGTGGGTGATGTCCAACTTCAGGCATTTATTTCTTTTGGTGTTAATAAGATAAAGTGGCTTAAAGCCTACAATGTCTTCCAAAGCCAGGAGAATGGATTAGATCTATGGGTAAAGGGTGAAGCTAGAGACCCATTGCAATTATGGAACAAACATAGGAGATGAATGAGAACTCAGGGTGTAATCCAGACATTGGGACTTGTTCACATAGTAGTCATCTGGCAAGGGGTAAAATACTTCTTAACCATCAAAGACCTCACCATAGCAGCAGCCAAATTTCGATACCAGACTTCTAATCGGAATATCCAAAACAGAGAACCATTCAATTATGAGAATTTTAAGCTAGCTGTTGACCACTTGGTTATCTATGGTGACCTTATCTTGAGAGAAGGCCTGTCTTGGTTACGCTGTAGGTTCCGAAGTCCAGTCATTTGGTATCCCGCACCAGGGTATAGAGCCTTATATGAATTTCCTGAAGGTCAGATAGGGCATATTTTTGAAATCTTAGCTAGGAATCATGGTTGTAGACCACCGACTGAGAATCCTTCTCCAGCCTATTCCCTAACTTCCTTGCATGTCAATTACAATGTTTTCATGAGGGAATGAAAAAGGGTAAGCAAGGGGGTGTGTTGAGCATTAGAAAAGGTATGTAATTGCCACTTATTTCGTTATCTTTTCCTTTAATTCATAACTTCTTTACATTATGAGATGGGCATATGGTGAAGGATTATGATAAAGTTTAAGATATTTGTAAGTAACAAAAATGACTAATTATTACCTTTTTCTATGCAAAAAATGAAGAAAATGGAAGATCGCCATTTCAAAGGAAAAGACAAAGCAAAACCAAATGCTGTCCCTTTAACAGGGAACCACATCCAGACAAAGCAATCCAGATTGAAGTTCATGAGCCATGAAAAGGAAGAAGAAATACCATGTCAGCGCAAGAGGATGAAGAGATAACTGAAGGATAACGATATGGCAAATCCATCAGGATTCTTTGATCCTGAGGGATTGCTACCTTGAGAATATCTGTATCTTTGGTATTTTCGCCTGGCCACTATAAAAAGGGACAATGCTGCTAGCCCAGGGGGTGGGTTATTGTTGTATTATAGAATTTGCTGTTGCAAACTGAACTTTGATCATTGACTCTCTTTAAAAAGCAATTACTATAACTCTGTTTTCATGATTAATACATCAAATTTGTTGTTGTTCCATCTCTGATTCTGGAGTAATCGCAACAGTGCGTTCCTGGAGGCTAAGGGCCCGACCCTAGTGGATCACTTGCTTTCTGTACCATTATTTTCCAATTCCAAGTTGTTTGTGTTTTGATTTCTTTTACTTGCTTCCTTCAGTAATCTGTTGTTCCTTGTTATTTCATTTACTGGCTCTGTTATATTTAATTTGTATTTGAATAGTAAGGTTATATTTTTGAACTGAAATGTTATATTGTTCATTTTAAAATTGTATTGCATTGTTGTTCCTTTACAGATTGATATTATTGTGTAATATTGTTCTTCCTTTACAGATTAACATTACTATTCATTTACAGAGTAACATTGTTGTGCATTTACAGATCGATATTGTTGTTTATTTAGCTACGGTTTACCTCTAAGTGTGATTGTTGTTCATTTGGATTGCCGTTCCATTGCAACTAAAATTGTTGTTTCTTTACAACTGTGGTTAATATTTATTATGATAAACTCAGATTACTGATTCCATCATTATAGATTCGCTGACTTTTAACATTTGATTTAGTTCGCTGTGTGTTTACAATTGATTCAGTCTGCTATTCAATATTTCGTAGACTTACTTAAGTTTGTTGTTCCATTCTTAGTTTGCTGTTCGAATCAATTCCTAGTTAAAGATTGCTACTCGATTCCTTTAGATTAAGGTTGCTGCTTAATTCATTCCTGTAAGTTAAAGCCTTGCTGTTCGATCTTTTCCATTAGTTGTTGTTCCTTTTTCTGTGAATTGAATTATCATTTCAAGTAATTGCTTTGGTGTGAACAAAACGATCTGCTACTGTAGTGAACATTGACTATTGTTGTCTTGTTCCCAGATTGGAGATCTTCTCTTTGATTGCTTTTCATTTGCATCAGTTTACAAAGGGAAGAGTTATCTTTATTGCAACCTCAAACGATGAGTGTTGTAGTTTCTTAAATGAATGATTTAGTTACAAATCATTTCAATTTATTGCCATTGCATTCAGAGTTTGTTTCCAACATTTATTTACTTTTGTGGAAGCATTATACTACTAGCATTACTCTTGACAAGTGACCGCCTCAGACTGAGTACACTCTTGAGATAACGAATCATACCCGGATTGATAATTAATGTAGGGTGAATAGAGGTTAAAAAGACCCTTTTTACTACTCGACACCAACTCTGATAAATCTGACTCTATTCTATTTTCCATAAACACAATTTCCATAGAAATCCAAATCAACATGCTTCAAACCTATAAATAGATTTCTTAAGTGAAAAATTTGCATCCCCTTCTCACTCATGTGCTTGAGCCTATGATGCTAGAGTGTTGTATCTGCTCCTATGGAGGTTAAATCATTAACATAATTAGAAATACTATTGCATAAATACAATGTACAACCCATTTCTCATTTTACTATTATCAAGGCTCGTTTAGTGACCTTCCAGGTTTTGTCTATAAAAGTAGTTACACAACCTTCACCTCCCAATAGTCTGGTTGAAATTATATTTTTCTTTAGATCTGGAACATGCCTTACCTACTTCAATAGGAAATGTTTTCTATCCTATTATTTTAGAAAAACATTACCCATTCCAATGATTATACAGGGTTTATCATCACCCAGGTGAATCTATCCAAAATCTTCTTGAACATAGTCATGAAAATGTTTCCGATCAGGTGTGGCATGGAATGAGGCCCCTAAATCTACTACCCAGGCACAATAATATTCTATAATGAAAGAATCAAAGCATATTGCAACACATCACATGTCACATTCACTTCATGATTGTTATTTTGTTGTCCATGTCCTTCTTTTCCCTTCTGAGATTTATAGTCTTTCTTCAGGTATCCTTTCTTCCCACATTTCCAACACACTAGCCCTGATCTAGATTTTGATCTACGTTTTCTTGACTTACTGAAATTTCCTGATCTCCTTCCTCTTTCCATTTTTCTTCCCCTAGTATTTGTAGTCAAAGCATTACCTGATGTCTCACCAAAGCTTTTCCATCGCATTTCCTCAATAAAGATGGCACCAAAAACATCATCAAACTTTAAAGTACTAGATCCAAAGACAGAGTTACTAATAGCCATAACTAGACCATTCCAACTTTCTATATATGAGAATAGAAATAATAGAGCCCTAACTTGATCATAAAATTTTACCCCTATAGAAATTAAATGACTAGTAACTATTAGCAACAAATCCACCTTTTGACATCTTCGTATTAAATAGACAGTTCATAAGAAATACCTTATTTGAGGCCGAGGTTTTTTCATATAGTCTGTCCAATGTTGTCATTAATCGTTTTGTTGTCATTTCCTTTGAAATTTTGAATGCCACAGATGCTACCAGACACAACCGTATTGTTCCTAGTGCCTTTCTATCAAGAATCTCCCCTTTTGTGTCTCGTCGAATTCTTTGATTTTCCACTCAATGGTAGGTACAAATCTTTCTAATACAAATAATCTTCCATCTCCATCTTCCACAACTGGTAGTTTTGGTCGTTAAATTTCTTGACCCTATACCTACCATCTTTTATCACTACTCCCACTTGAACCAGGAGCCCTTCGCTCCCACGAGTTTATCAACCGAATAAACCTTCATCTATGATACTAGTTTTTAGAATATAATTAACAGAGTAATGAAATACCAAAAATATCATGGAAATAGAAATACAAAAATGCATAAAACAAGAGAGACGCAGATATACGTGGTTCACCCAATTTGGGCTATGCGCACGAAGAAACATTCAGTCCTTCCTTTTATATTATCTAGAAAAATTAAGAGATACAACCTACAACAAATCCATTGTAATTTCCTCTTCGCTCTCACACAATCTCCTCTCTCTTCCTCGCTTAGAATAATAATACACAGTCGCAATACAATTCCCTCATATAAATCAAGGGTTTAGGACTTTAGGGAAAAAAATTCAGAAATTGACATAACTTGTACCGTTAGATCATCTGCCTATTGAACGACCCGGATTGACCATAAAATTACAATATTTTACAAGGTAAATTTTCATCTAATTTTAGCTTTGCGGGTGTTGCCCCCGAATCCCCACCAAGGGGGGGTTCATAAAATTCACCATCACCACCCTGGACCCTGTAACGAATATTAAACGGATGGTGTTGCTGCCCCATTAGGAACAGGGATCCAATACAACTGAAATAAAAATCCTCTGAACAATCAGGAAGATAATCAAGCTCCACACCCAACAAATCTAGGTAAAGAAAAATGACAATCATTAAAAATAGTTTGGACAAGATTTCCACTAGTTTTCAGTTGGATCATTCATGAGATTTGGGTTTGACATAAAGAAATAAAAATGGTTTGGAGAATATGAAAATGGAGAACATACCTTAACATATTCAAAAGATCAATTAAGAATTCCTTTAAACTTGTTAAAATCATATGGGTAGTTGAACAATTAATAATTCAATCACAAGAGAACACAATATTTTGAATTTTACAATTTCATGAAAACCCATGAAAAACTTATCAAAATGGCCAAGATACTCTTCAACAACCTTGCTAAATTTTGTAGAAATTAAAGCAAACAATCATACTGATTACATAATTTACTTAAATTAACAACCCCATTTCAGCATCATAACAAACCAGGTTTACAACATAATTTGCCATGAAAAATCCTTGAAATTGTATTAATATTGTGAAAAACAGACAATACAAGGTGGGTTCTTATAATTACATGCATGAAAAGAAATGACAACCCAAAATTCACTTTAGAATTCCTCCTTAGACAGCCTCAAAACTCCTGGAAATTTCTGAAAAAAATTGACAGAGTTTCTTGTACACTAGAAAATTTATCCTCTAGTTACACTAAAATTAGGCCTATATATAGGCACTCAAGAATCAAGACTATTATAGTATATTTTGTCACATTTGGTCAATAAGCCTATTAACTAGATCAATTAACATCCTTTTACCCCTTGTAATCACCTTTGTACAAAGCCCTAAGCATGGCTCTCCCTAATCCCTGATTTTCTGCCCTTAAATGTTTCATTTCAGTGATTTTAAGGACCAGTGTACCCTGCATAACTGAGTAACTACATTGTAGTGAAGTCTCTCCCTCTCTGAGTGTGTTTCACAATGCACCTTGCATAACTGTGGGGGTGTGCAGATTCTAGAAATTTAGGAAAATTAAGAACAATTTTGAAGCTTCCTCTTCCAAAAGCTTCTAAAGGTTGTTATAACCATTTACCTTAGATAAGAGCTTTGAATCCTCTCTTCCTTACCTTGGATATTTCACTTCTTATCTCTTGATCTCATCCTCCCATCATGTGTGGATCTCAAGCTTTGATTGGTAAATGGATAATAATTTCTAAACTACCTCCCTTTCCTATATATTTACCTCATTCCACAAACACTTGGTTGGTTGTTGTTGGATTCTGGAGTTTGATTCTACCCTTATGTTACTACTGTGAGAGAAATTATTCCATGCATTTGGGTGCCTAGAGGTGGAATTTGTGGCAAGGAAAGGACAAATCAACTTGGAGGAGCTCCTCTACAAGATCAACACCTGTTTTTGGTTGTTACTCACTCCATTTATATTAATGCAAATATTTCTTTGTTTCCCTAACTATGATGTTATGATTTCATGTAGTTTAATACCATGTTGATATATTGAGTAAAGTGATTAGATATCCCATAGTTCGTGGGTCCATGTTGTCTGGTTGCGATAGTTCTAATTATAGCAATCAGAGCTAGGATTGGAGCGTAAAATCGAAGGAAGGAGCAAAGCATATGACAGATTCCAGGTAGGATTCATCCCGTTATCTATTTACTTTAAGGAAAGCATCAACTTATTTGTCTTTTTGTTGCTCTAGGTTAGTCCACCAGGCCTAACAAAGACACTTTTGTCCGCAGTCATAGATTTCACATAACAAATTTGGGACCATACTAGGGAACGATGTATTCCCTTGGTGGTTTCTTTTTCCATTGTGCATGTCTTACATATTCTTTAGACCTTTACTACCTTGTTCAATCAAGAACAAACCAAGGAAGACCATTCACTAAGTTTCATTTTCAATTTCTGTGTTTGAACCTTGCATCCATTGACTAACGTACTCTCTGGTCTAGAGATAAAGCATTGCACCCTAGTTGAACCTTCTTTGTGCTTGTGTTGCAAAGCATTGGTGCCTCCTTTGCACCTATGTTGGCCCCTGTTCATGCACAAATTTTATTTTGTCCTTATTTTCTCTCTGATCAACCTTCTTTCAGTGTCTCTTCCTTGACTCTTTGAGTGCCTTGTGGTCTCTTTGAAGCCTCCATTTGGTTTTGTTTTGTTTTTTAATCCCTTTGTTAAGGATTTCTTTAGATTTTACTTTTTTCTTATCATTAGGTCGTTTTCAAACCGATTTTGTTTGATCATTGAGTTCTTAGATGTATTGGTGTTTTAGTCATCGTTCTGAAAAGTTTTTTTGAATCAATGATTGAACTTTGCATCTTAGTGTTCATCATTTTCGAAAATTAAGTGGGTTGAAATAAAAAATCTTTGCATTGGAATTTAGGGTTTTGTGTGTGCATCAACATTAGAACAGTTGCATTAAAAGGGAATTGTACTTTTCACATTGTTTGTTGCATATAATTTGATGCATACTCTTTGTCCCTTCCCTTGTATAGATTTTCATTGAATTAGAAATATTTCATTTCCTCATGCTAGTTTGCATTTTAGGATATTCAGGTGAAATTTGCGGTGATCCCCAAAACTAAAACTTAATTGAAGATAAACATTAAAATTTATTGACTCAACCTAAGGATCATTTGTAACATTAATGCAAACACTTAGAGGTTTAGGCTAGAGATGTGTTTCGTCGTCGTTAAATGTAGGAGTTGTCATTGTTTCTCAGCGTTGTATCTTAGGGGTGAATCTCGTTCCACATATGTAAGTGTATATGATCATTCTCCATGTACCTTTGGGTATATTGGATGTCGCTCTAGGGATGAAATGTATATGGGAATTCTCTCATCGAACGATTATGCATTAGAAAACTGAACTACGAACTGCACTTCCACATACTGTTGAGTATATTTTCGAAGTCCACCATAGATTGTTATCATCACCATAGGTAACTGAGTCGGCCGCCCCGTATAATGTGATACATTGAACACAAAATTTGGGGATATTTTCAGCCCATACGTAAATTCTTGGTTTTCCAAGGTGATATATTTATGTCCACAGTTGCTTGGTAAACCCTTTTGGCTAGATACCCCTTTTTGATTTTTTTTTTTGGTTAAATTCCAAAATCAATTAATTAACCATGAAACAACAACCTTATTATGGAATAAATCCTTAGTAGATATTAGGTTGAGACGAATGGAAATAGTTCCCGAGTCCACCAATCAAGGAAACCGCTTTGAGGGATATCTTGGTCCTTTTCCTCCTTTTGGAAATATTTTTGCTCCTTATATGGCAACGTTGTCCCTTCTTGAATTTACCATTGGTTTGCCAATTTGTTTGTTTCTGACCGCTATGGTTTTGAATGTCCAAATTGCTCCTCAACCAAGTTCTCCTGTACCCGAAACATATAAACCTCAAGTTGATCCTAAAGTTCACCCTTTGCTTCTTCACCTATTTTTTATTCATCTCTTTCTTCCTCCTTGCTTGGTGAAAGTCTTGATTCTAGTAACCAGGAAGCTAAGAAGAAGAAGAAGAGGACGAATAAGAAGAAGCAAAATAAGCTGGGGGGAAGCCAACAACCATTTCTATGAAAGCAAATAGTATGGAGGAACCTTCCAATCACCCCACAAGTTTAAATTCCCTTGTAAGTTATGTAAGGGTGATCACTTACTTAGAGGTTGTCCTGGTATTCCAAAGGTATTAGAAGTGTGGTCCACATGCTCATATCGACCTTTGTCCTCAGATTATGGAGATCATGCTGGTGATAAACCCTCAACTAGTGATAGTAAGGTCCATGGGGAAAATGGTAAAGTCAAATTTCCCTATAATTTATGTGAAGGGAATTATCCTATTCACCTTTTTCCTTATATGGATGAAGCCTCAAAAGTGTTGGAAAACATTACATCTTCTCAGCCTTGATGTTCAATTGGTTATCGAAAGCTTTCCTCTAATCCTCCACTAGTTGATGAAGTGATTAATCATAATATTGATGAATTGATTAATCAGAATTCATTTCCATTCAATCCCACTCTCTTTGAACGTGAATCCCAAGAGTCTATTCTCGACCAACCATTCGTTGATAAAATGGTTGAGTCGATTCCACCTTTAGTTGATCGTACCTTTCCCGTAGAGAGTGAAATTCATAATGCTTAGGTTCTTCACATTTATTCAGGATCTAATGAACTGGAGAGAGATCCTCTCATTCCCATAGCACTGGAAAGAAGCTCTCACATTCCCATGACATAAGGGGGCATTTTTCCCATTCCCACGACACCCCCTCTAAGTAGTATGGCCACTTCCTTTGATTGGAATCAACTGGAAGGATATTGTCTTCCTCTTTACATGCCCTTCCAGATCATAATACAAGCTTATAATATGCTTGTACCTAGCACAGTCATAGATGAGGATGTGTCTGTTAGCATTTTGTCCTCAACTACTTGGAAAGCTTTCGGTTATCCGCAACTTGTGCCTATTACCTAGAATCTATTGGCTTTTAATAGAAGAACTAGTCAACTGTTAGGGTTATTTCCTCAGTTTCCTATTATTTTGGGAGGAAAGTCTGTCTATGTAGATGTGATGGTAGTCCAAGGTCGTTTAGATTTTAATTTACACCTTGGGAGTGACTATGTTTATGTTATGGGAGCTCTTTTTCTTCACTCTTTCGTGTGATGTGTTTCTCGCATGAAGGAAAAATCGTCACCATTGACCAACTTTCATTCATTGGTCCTAATTTGACTCCCAATCAACCAACTTACCTAAATTGTCCTTATATGCAAGTGATATCTCCCCCTCCACACATTAATTATGTGGCAACATGTTCCATGCCCACGTCTACTAATTATTTAGTAGGTGATGTAGTGCATCATTTCCTTGGGGCATTAGAGTCTGATTTGTCCTTTGGATCCTTTGATACCTTCCAGAGTGTTGTTCTCCCTTTTGATGAGAACCTCTTGGAATCCATGGCCTTATGCAAGTCATGATCAAGATCTTGGAGCATATTTATTTCTCTTATGTCAATTTTGTTAAAAAATGAAACAAGGTTCTCTAAGGAAAGTCATTTTTCTTATGTCGAGCTCGTTAAAAAATGAAACAATGTGTCTGAGAAAAGTTCTTTTTCTTATGTCAAGCTCATTAAAAAATGAAACAAGATGTCTGAGTAGAGTTCATTTTCTTGTATCAAGCTCGTTAAAAATGAAACAAGGTTCTTGAAGTAGAGTTCCTTGTCTTGTGTCAAGCTTGTTAAAAATGAATCAAGGTTCTTTGGAGCAAATTTCCTTTTCTTGTGTCAAGCTCCCTAAAAAATGAAACAAGGTTTTTGGAGCCAAGTTCCTTTTCTTGTGTCAAGCTCGTTAAAAAATGAAACAAGCTCTTATGAGGATAGTTCTTTTACTATGTCAACCTCATTAAAAAATGAAATAGGTTCCTATGAGCATAGTTTCCTCTAAATCTAAAGCTCGCATAAACATGAAACAATATTGAGCATATTTCTTTTCTTGTGTCAAGCTAGTTAAAAAATGAAACCGATCCCCTTCCGATTCAAGTCTTTGATTAGATCTTGTAAATTATGAGTCGAGACTTTCACTTGATCTCATATATGAACCTTCATTCCATCCACCTGTTAGTCACCAATAGTATTCTTAGGTGCATGAAATGGAGCTTGGGGGTCATGTACCTCAAATTGAGTTATTATGTTCGGGCATGCAAACTTATTTCAAGCATAGTTTTTGATGTTTCAATCTTGTGTAAAAATGAAATCAATTTCAAGCATAGTTTCACATGTTTCAAGCTTGTGTAGAAATGAAACCATTTTCATCCTACCTCTCATGATTGCTAGTTTTTATCTGCCTAGTTCTGACAGATGAGCCTTGGTTTTTTCATTCCATCGTCACAATTTTCTTGACCGATCATACACTTTCACTTGGTTTTTACCCTTTCTTGAGGAACCACTATGATGAGTGGCATTATTAGCTTGCCTCTTGACCTCTACGTGTTTTGATCAGTTCCATCATGACTGGAATCAGTTGCTACCTTTTATACCACTCATTACTCCTAGAGGAGTCCTCTTTTATCCATTTTTAGACTCTCAAAATATGAAAAGATTGTTGAGCACTTGTCTTTTCGAACTCGTTAAAGTAAATTAAAAGATGTATACTGAGTATTAGTTTAACCCTTTTCTGGACTTATATAAACTAATTACAAAAAAAATACCTTATTCTAACATGGCTAAAATGTAACATGAGTATCGTTTTCTGCCTTTCGAACTCAAGGGACTATTTACAAAAAGGAACCTTTGGAGTTTTATTTTTTGCCTCTTTTTCAAACTATCTAAACATGAAAAATATGTTGATTTTTCACAATCACTGGACTCGTAAAAACATCAAACAATGATGGAATCGTCCATCATGATGGGACCAGACCACTCATTTAGGTTCGTTAAATATTCTTAGATGGATTCATCTGAAGGATGAATGTACAAATCAAGAATATGTTATCCTCCTCAAGCTTGTCAGAAAAAAGATGTACTGACCAGTAAAGGCTAGGGAAATTGGGATAATGGGATACTCCAATTGTTAATGGTGGCAAGTCATTCTTGAAAATGATGCTCTTCCACTTCATCTTTGTGGCTATTGGGTTGGGATATCTACTTGTCTTTTGGTCTATCATACCTTTTCAAATCCCCATTTTCGGTTTTGGGTAAGTGTTGCCAACTCCATTTCAATTTCGACGTTATGCTCAAGAGAAGTCATTCAGTTAATATATGCTACAATACTCTTAAGCCTTCTTTCGACATCTGCCTTTCCTGATCCAGTTCCTTATCAACATCATTCTGATCATTCTTTCTAAAATCACGATACATGTTTCGTTTTGTTGATAGGGGACACATCAAGGCCCTCCTGCAATGAGTCGCGTCCTATCGACATCAACTCGTTATACAAGAAGTTGACTTAGAAAAACCCCTTGGATACCTTGGTTATTTCATACATAAATGGAAAGTTTCCTTGCTCTCGGAAACAGGTTTACATCAATGGCGTTCGACTAAAATATTTTGTGTGTTCTTCGACATTAAATCATTCATTCACACCATAAGGATTTTACTAGAGTACCTTAAGAGTCATTAACATCATCGATGGTTTCTCTCATGTCTATTAACAACTTACATCATTAGCCTATAATCAAGTGGTGTTTACCATGTTTGACCTCAACACATTGACTCTCATGGTTAGACTCATACATTGGTTAGTCGTGTGAACGAGATATAAGAACCCAGAGGATCTCTTCGACAAGATCAACACCTATTTTTGGTTGTAACTCACTCCATTTCTATTAATGCAAATATATATTTGTTTCCCTATATATTATGTTATGATTCCATGTATTTCAATACCATGTTGATCTATTGAATAAACTGATTAGATAATGCTGCATGGATATCATAGATCTTGGCTCATGTTGTCTGGTTATGAAAATTCTAATTATATATATCAGAGATAGGATTGGAGAGAACAAGCCAAGGAAGGAGTGAAGCATACGATGGATTCTAGGTAGGCTTCATCCTATTATCTATTTACTTTAAAGGAAAGCAACATATTCTTTGTCTTTCTATTGTTCTAGGTTATTCCACCAGTCCTAGGGAAGAAACTTTTGTCCACAGTTGTAGATTCTACATGACAAAGACCCTAGCCCTAAACCACTAGTGGTATCAAGAAAACCACTAGGAATATTTTACTTAAATGATAGTTATCTTGCAATAAACTTCATCTAGAAATTTCTAGAAAAATATGTTGGTTGTAGTGTGGGTCCCTCTTGATTTGGTTGTAGTGGCTTGTATTTCTCTGTCTTTCCTATATGTTGGGTCCACCCACTCTCTATCTTAGGTACATGTTGGGTTGTGTGCTACCTTGTCTAGGTTGCCGATGGAATCAGTGGTGCCAATGCTAGTTTTGATGGTTGAGGTCATGCATGTTTCTATGGTGGATTCCTTGAACTAGAACCTTCCTCTGTCGATTGCACTTGTGACACTAGTGCATATCGACTATGAATAACCAACTTATACAAATAAAACATTACTTTCCACTCCTTTCCCAAGGTGATGTTCCATGATTGTGCATCCAAAATTGTTCCTTCCAGGATCATGACTCGTTCTTAGTCTACATTACCTTGTTCCTTGAACATACTCTTCAACATGAACAATATTTCAAAATAGTGTTCATATACATTTACAGTCTTCTTTGCCCGCAATGGGTGGTCTTCCTCCCCAAATCCTTTCTAATATTCCTTGATATCATTTAGGTTTTTCATAAGGGATTCCTTGGAATACAGATCTCCATGCCTGTCGAAGAATGACGAGAACTTTATTTTATATATCACTTCACATCCATCCTTAAAACTTTGTACTTCATTAGCCAACACTTATGATTTCTTTTCTACCAGTGTTATTATCTTTTGTTTCCTCTTCATCTGGTTAACCCTAGCTACCAATTGGGATCTGCTGATGTTTTATTTCACTTCCTCCCCTTTAGTCATATGGTTAAGAAAATTTATAATAATTTCTCCCTTAGCCATGGATTCTCTGATAATGCTCTTAAGTGCATTCATTTCCTTGTGGTCCACTCTGACAATATTTATCTTCTATTGAACCAACTCAGGTGAACCCTCTAATTATATACTAACTTCATGATATTATCCTAGATGATCCTTTTACCATATTTTAAAGCATATTTTCTACGATGAATCCTCCTAAAAACTTGTATTTCAACATCAACCTTTTCACCATATTCCTGTGCTCATTACATTTGTATATTAGTTTCTCGCCCTCAAATTGAGAGAAGAGTTTGTAGCTTATTTCATCCTCTAACACTATTAGGGATTCCACCTACTTGATCAACACATTCAGGGTTTTTTGAGATTGCAAAGTCTCATATTTATACTCTTATATCCCTTTGACCTATACCTCTAGTAGTGTAATTCGGTCCTTGTGCTCCTTATTCTTTGTAAGTGGCTCATGTAGCTAGACTTTTAGATATTGAATTTCTTTTTCTACTACTAGAATCTCAAACATTTTCAGAAGATGTGAATTTGGACTCTTGACTTGTTTCTTAATTGAGGCTATACCTTTGTCCTTTTCCTCCAGTAGTTCCTTGTATTTCTTAAAATCTATTGGGAATTTGACCAGGTGCATGACTTTTTCCTCCAGGGTTTTTTTTCCTCATCTTCCAGGTCCTACAAACCATCCTCTCATATTTTGATTGATTGTTGGCCTTGATATACAGGTCTTGTAGCTTGTTGGCCATAATATTTTTCTGATGCATGTTTATGCACCATGTGGATCACTTGAAAATTCAAATCAATGAGATCAATATATAGAATATTTCCACATGCAAGTACATTTGATACACTTGGTAGTCCGAAATGGGCATCATTTCCTCCAATTTGTATTGCAACAGGACCAACTTGAAAATGCCTTTTCATAATCCAATGTGCTCTTAAGTTGCATGGGAGGAAGTGGTTGGTTCTCCGCTATTTTGATGTCTCTCTTCCTCTCTTTATAGGCTTGCTTGGCTATTTCTAGGAATTGTTCTACAATTGACATGTATTCAGGCTTGGATACCTCTCCCGACTCTATTGCCTCTGATCCTAACATGGCAAACAAAAACGTCTCCAAAGTAAATGCTTGTTTTGATGGATTAGCCAACTAACTATTGTATAATATCAAAGCCTGTGACTATGTCTCATCGTCATCTTCATCATCCTCGTCCCTTGTTGCTCTACTTGTCTTGGATTTCCTTGAACTTGGCTCCTCTCTTTCATCAACCTCCATGGGTTCTGAAGTGCCTCACTTATTTTCATAACGATGTGAGAAATCTGACTCAGATGGATGTAGGATGGCTTTGACTTATTCCGAAGTAGATCTTTTCACACAGTCTTGTACTATGGGATTTAGATCATGCTTGTGGTCTCCTCAATCCTTATCTTTTCTCAAACCTTATATCATATTGTGTGGATCATACTTCCATGCTACAACTTGTGGGAAATAAAAGACTTATAATATTTTCTCCACAAGCTCCAAAACATTTCTTGAATTCACACAAAATGGTCCCACCTTATGTGGAAGGTGGACAATGACAACTTCTTTCCTTGAGGTGAAATGTAAATTATAACTTCTGAATCCCTGCTAGATGTAATCCAATGCAAAAATGGGAGGAGTCAAGAAGACTGGAATTTGGTATGGTTGGAATTAAAACCGATAAATTATGATGACTTTGTAGTCCTTGAAAAGGTACCAATCACCAACTCCAGTATCCGGGGTGAATTGCAATTTTTCCCTAAGGAAAGGACGGACTTTAGGAATTAGTTGAATGTGGAGAAGAGTGTACACAAATGACATGAAAGAGGAAATATAATAAAAAATACCTTCCTTGTTTTCTGGCTTCTGGACCATTGGTAACCAATCATAAACCAGTAATAAGGCATTATGTTCATCTACCTTTATGGGCTTTAGATGCTCTATGTAAGGATGTTTTTGATGAATGAACATATAGACTAGATAGGGTTGGTAGTGAAAAGATTTCTTCTCTCCAAACTCTATCATCTGAGAGTGAATTTTATCTGATGGGAATTACAGAAAATGAAATTGGGTGTAGGCCTTGGTGGTTAGATGACACAAGGATACCAAGAGACCCATAATTTTCTCGGTTATGTAGATATAACTCTTAAGACATAGAACCTAGGAAATATGAAGAAATACAATTTTTTCATGGAATCAAAAATGTGATATGGTAAGGGGGACGACCAAAAGGAGGGACCACTTCTTCCTGAAAAAACTGGAAACCATTTGTTGTTGCACATTTAGTGCAAGGCTAATCCACTTTTCCTTAATTTTGAATTTATTCATCCTTTGTAGTCTTGTCCTATCTAGAAATGACAACATGGCTATTATTGCATCGTGTTATTTTTATTATTCCTTTTCCTTCTAGAGTTGAGACAATGACCCTTTTCTCTGGAAAATAATTGGTTGTGCAGAAAGTCACCATTTCCATGTTGAAAATAATACTGAGAGGGGGGGTGAATCGGTATTATCTAGTTCTTTTAACAAATCTTCCTTATTTACACTTTGAATTATTTTTTGCATATCAATACCATAAAATAATGAGCAAGAAAAACAGACAGTCACATCAAAGAACACCAGATATAAGGTGGAAACCCAATGTGGGTGAAAACCACCTACTGCAATATGTCTCTATCTTCTTTCAAATTAGAAACTCCTTTTACAATGGTCTTGTACTGGTGCAGTCCTTTACCAGTACGCAGGCTGCAACCTGCAGAGAGCAACAACTCTCTCTCGTTTTCCAGTCTCTCCTGGAAGGGAGCTACAACCCCCTACTTCTTTTCTTTCAAGGACCACTTTTCATAAATTTTCAAACTGGATCCATAAACATCAAATGATCATCAAGTACCAGTAAGTCACCCAGATAACCAGATCCACAATAACAGTAAACTAAATCCAGAACACCTTATCAACAAAAAAATCAGTCAACAAAAGATCTTAAGGCAGATACGCAATTTTCTTTTCTCTGGCCTGCGTCGCTACGAACTTCACCTTGTGTGGCGCCGCGCACCTCCGCACTGCACCTTCGGTGGCGCCTCTGTGGCGTCTCCTGTGGCGCCTCCGCACTGCGCCTTCTGTGGCACCTCTGTGGCATCTCTGCACAGTGACTTCTGTGGCGCCTCTGTGGCATCTCCGCACTGCGCCTTCTGTGGGGCCTCTATGGCGTCTCCGCACTACGCCTTATGTGGCGCCTCTGTGGCGTCTCCTGTGGCGCTTCCGCACTGCGCCGTCTATGGCGCCTCTGTGGCGTCTCCGCACTGCGCCTTCTGTGGCGCCTCTGTGGCGTCTCCTGTGGCGCCTCCGCACTGTGCCTTCTATGGCACCTCTATGGCGTCTCCGCACTGCGCCTTCTATGGCGCCTCTGTGGCATCTCCGCACTGCACCTTCTGTGGTGCCTCCGCACTTCTGCAGCTGTAGCGCTCGAGAGATCACCCTTCACAGATTCGCTTTCCACTTCACTTTCATATAGATCGAGCTTGTGAAACAATAACTCAATATTTCAGATCTTAAGATATTCAACCCAAAAGCATATCCAAGCCAAATGATCTCCTTTGCTTTATATAGGCAAGCTCTTCCTCAAATCATGGACCAATACCACGAGTCAAAACCATAGGATCAAAAACTATGGGACTAATACCATGAACCAACCATGAAAGTGCGTGAACTTTTCTCCACACGAAATAAACTTTTCTCTGCATAAAATTCCGTGAACTTTTCTCTACATGAAATAAACTTTTCTTTGCATAAAATTCCGTGAACTTTTCTCTACATGAAGTAAAATTTTCTCTGCATAAAATTCCGTGAACTTGAAAATAACTTTGCTGGACTATAATTTATCATCTGAGTGATTTTCCATCAAGGACAACACTTGTCTCATAATTCCAACAATCTCCCCCTTTGGACTTGATGGCAACCTCAAAAACTTCAACGACATTCTCCCCCTTTGACATCAAGGGCAAAGGGTTATGCTCCCCCTAAAAACATGCTCCCCCTGAATATGAACCAGATCTGCAAAGAAGAACCATAATCCACCAGACACCATTAATGACCAAGAAAGAGATAGAGACATATTGCAGCTATATTCAGACCAGCTCCCATGATCTCCTTTTGTACATCTTCCATAATGCCAACAATGCATTATATGCTCCCCCTGAACCTGTGCCGCAACCCAGCACATGTACGCATATACCTCAGATGAATTACGCATACAACCAACAATCAGAAGAGTCTCAACAATAAGATGATGCATCAACAACCCCCAGCTTTTGCCTGAGGTATTCAAAAGTCTCCCTGGGCAATGGTTTGGTGAGAATATATGCAACTTGTTCCTTAGAAGGAACATACTCCAACTTGACCTTTTGTTCAAGCACTTGTTCCCGGAGAAAATTATACTTGATTGGTATGTGCTTGGTTTTTGAATGCATGACAGGGTTCTTTGAGATGTTGAATTGCACTTGTGTTATCGCATAAGATAGAGATAGGTGGTGTACAAGTGATTTGAAAATCCTGCAAGGTCTGCATCATCCAAAGAGGAGTTGAGTGCAGCAAGATGTAGCAGCAACATATTCCGCTTCAGCTGTAGATAAGGCAATCGAACTTTGTTTCTTGCTGAACCAAGATACTAATCTGGAACCCATAAAGAAGGCACCACCACTTGTGCTCTTCTTGTAATCCACGCTTCCGGCCCAATCTGCATCTGTATAAGCATGAAGTGTGAGATCTATATCTCTAGGATACCATAAGCCATAATTTTGTGTCCCTTGAAGATATTTGAAAATTCTCTTCACTGCTTGAAGATGCGTCTCCTTTGGATTTGCCTGAAATCTTTCAACTATTCCTACTGCATGCATGATGTCCGGTCGGGTACCTGTCAAATAAAGTAGACTTCCAATCATAGATCTGTAGGTTGGTTGATGTACTGCTGCAGATTCATCATTTTCACTGAGGCTACATCCTGTGACCATGGTTGTACATACTGGTTTTGCATCTTCCATGCCATATTTCTTCAAGATCTGTTTGAGATACTTGGTTTGAGATAAAAAGATTCCTTCTTCCTTTTGTTGGATTTGCAAACAAAGGAAATATGTCAGTTCTCCCAGCAAGGACATTTCAAATTCTTTCTGCATGACCAAGGCAAAGCTTTGACTCATCTCTTCTTCATTGCCGCCAAAAATAATGTCATCTACATACACAACAAGTATTAGCAATTTGTCATTTTCAACTTTTATATAAATATTGCTATCTGCTGATC
>APFE030907938.1:80625-103873 GCA_000404065.3 Pinus taeda | reverse complement strand
TAAACTTTTCTCTGCATAAAATTCCGTGAACTTGAAAATAACTTTGCTGCACTATAATTTATCATCTGAGTGATTTGCCATCAAGGACAACACTTGTCTCATAATGCCAACATTATGTCCCTCTTCATGAGAAAAACAATTCCCTTTTGCATCATTTACCAAAAATCTTCCTTTTACCCCAGTTTACAAGATCAGTGCTAATGACCCGTTCCCTCCTCAGGCCAATTTGCAGAGATTGAAACCAGGACTACCACCGTATGGTGAAAATGAGACTTTTCTTAGTCATGCCAATAATCGTTTGGCAAGTTTTTTAAATATGGAGTCGAAACTTCTAGATCTAAAATCTTCGTAGCAAAAGTCTGGTAAATGGTTGGACTGGCTGGAGCCGAGGAAGTCAATTTGGGCTCCTTTCCCCTATTAAGATGGAACAAACCCAAGAGATAAGGCCTCTCCCATAATAAGAGAAACCATATCCCCTCCATCCAAGCTACATATTACAAGCTAAACTATTTTCAGTCTTAGTATTTTTGGAGCATGAATAACCAACAACATATCATAGCTTGTATTCTTCTAGTTTATGTTTGTGGAGGGAGAATAGTGTGTTTGGTTTGGTTTAGAACTAAAGGGAAGAAGACTTAAAACTTACATTGTTGGGGTTATCCATGATATGCTAATGGAGGTGTGGAAACTTGGATACGTCGGAGGAGACCAGCAATGTCAAGGCATTGGTTGTAATCTCTTTCTGAATTTATATGAATACAATTATTGATTGATTTCCTACATTGAGTGTTATCTTACATTTGATGGCTTAATATTCCTTGACATTTTAAGTAGGTTGAATGAAATTAGTATGCTATCACATTTGTTGTTGTTGTTTGTTTACTTGTTTCAGGTATTCAAAGGAAGGAAACAAAAGATAGTTGGAGTAAGAAAGCAAGATCATCACCAAGCGGAATAGTGTTCTAAGAGGTAGGCACTCTTATTTGATTCTAGATTAAGGAAGTTTTCCATAGACTGTTTTTTTGTGGCTAGACCCACTCTCTTGGGCTAGAGGAATTGTCTTTGTTGGCATCAAGAATTTACCTGCACCAAAAATTGGAGACTCTGATGGGGAGCCAATCCTCCTGTTTGATTAATTGTCATTTCATGGTTTTGTGTGAACTTTTCTAGTAGCACCTTTTCCTTTTAGTTTTCTCTAGTTTTCCTGGTTTACTACTCTGAGTCTGAAATTTATAGTGGCAAGTCTAGTTTTACCCTTTGAAATTTTAAATTTTTTCCTTGAAATCCTCGGTGAGTGCATTTATTTTTCTGACAGTCGCGTTGATCAGTGTGAGTTTCTCTAAAATAGTCACGTCGACCCCCTTGTGGCGCTTGTTCTTAGTTAGGCAGTCACATTGATTCCTGTAGGTGAAGATCAGGGTTTCCCCTAGACCATAACCAATGTGTCTTGCCCTCTTCATTTCTGCCTCTTAGCTTGTTTTTTCTGTGTTCTCCCTAACTAGAAAGCTTCACTTGGTTTTTTTGCTTGTTTGGTTTGCTTTCTCTTTACTTGATTTTTTTAGTCTTTAGGTGGTTTGAGGCCTAGGGCATCTAGGTCATCATCCATTCAACTATTTGTGTACTTAGCAATTTAAGTTGTTCGTTAGATGCTCCTTTCATTTCATTTTTTAGTCCTTTTGTTGCTTTGATTTCAACTAAACAAGTTTCAAAAGTTTTGTTTGTTGTTGAAGTGTCTCTTTTCCGGCATAGATTACATTGCTCATCTTGCTCTTGATTGAATCGTTGCATCATTAGTTTGGAAGGAATTCTCTTTTGTGTTTTGCATTCGATTGAGCTTGATTGTTTTGTATATTTTTCATTGAAGTGTTTGTCAAAGATTCATTTTGTCATTTCCTTGAAAAATACATAATTCTAGGTTGCTGAATCATTATGTTACATTAGCTAGCATCATTGAAGACTAGAGTTGCATCATCATTTGCATTTGAACAGGAATGAATTATCTGTACTATTGAAAGGACTACTTGAAGTGCATTTGATAAGAAATATATGAAGTGGAAAGAGTTTTTCATTATTTTGTTTTCAAAAAGTGAAGTAGTGAAAAGGTCATTCTACTTTTAGTTGCTTGTTTATTGCATTGATTGTGTTCTCTACTCTCATTAGTGTAAACATTCATCGAATTGAAAGGATTTTTTCTCATATTAGTTGCATATAGGAGCTTTTCGAGTCACATCGATAAGGCCTTGAAAACTGAAACATAATTTCAAGATAAACTTTAAAATGTATTCAATTAACCTAAGGCACCTTTGAAACCTAACGATCACATTTAGAAGGTCTAGTCTAGATACGTGTTCTAATGTCTTTAAACCTAGCAGCTATCATTCATTTCGGCACTAGACAGTGCTAGTATGAACTTGTGCTCCCCATACCATTGCATCTATAAAGGAAGCTCCCACTAGGTTGCAATCCCTTATCCATTGGAAGCCGAGTATGTCGCCTTGTAAACGTGATACACTAAACACAACATTTGGGGAGATTGCCTACCCATAATTTTTGGTTTGCCAAGAGGCATTATGTAGTTCATGGTTACCTAGTAATCCTTTTTGCCTAGATTATCCTGAGTAGTCTTTCAATATTTTTGACTCTTTAAACTTAAAAGATCATCGGAGCACTTGTCGTTTTGAGCTCATTTCAAATCGAAAGTGATAGATTCATCTTTGCCTTTTTCTTGACTTTGAAAACATGAAAAGGCACCAGTCTATGTCTTAAAAAATTATTTCCCACGATCACATAACATTCTTGTTAGTCTTTTTCTAGACCACATCGTGTATATACCTTTAAATACATTTTAAAAGCCTTGGAATTAATGCTATGGTCCAACCCTAACCCCCTTATTTATGTAATAGGGTCGAGTCATAGTTATAGTTAAGTAAAGCATCAATAAAGCCCATATTAATAATTGTAAGTGGTTGACCCGCATCTAAAGAAGGGACCACAGTTAGTTGCAAATGAGCCATGGTATTAGATAGATGGTATTAATAAGAACCATGGTACTGACCCATGGTATTACAAGTATGAATCCTATATAAACGATCAAGACTCCCCTTGAGGAGCATCATGTCTTATTTTATAATTGATCCAAGCTCTATTGGAGGTTGTCGCCTCAAAGAGGCAAGTGAACATTGCTTTCCTTTCTGAATAATAAAATACATGTTGTTATTTCTTATTGTTCTGTGTTCTAGGTATAATTCTTCACATATTTGGTATTTTGGTATCTTCTCGTAGGTCGAGAGCATAACAAATGGTATCAGAGCACTTTCCAGGGCTGGTGGGATCTCCATTTTTAGCAAAATTTTCTTTGGCTAGAGACGTGTTCTGGCATCTTTAAACCACAGGATCTGTTGTTGAGCACATAAACCTGTGGATTTGAGGAGGCATGCACGCAGGAAATACAAGAGGTGGTCACGCTTGTTGGACTCCCTTGTAACCCTTGTGGGTACCCCTTCGAGTAGTAGCGATTAGACAGAACCATGCACAAACTATCTTCCAAGTACCCTCTGGGTATATCAGAAGCCCCCTAGGCTCTCTTGAAACCTCGCCATAGATAAACCGTCGGCCGTCTTGTTTTTATAGTTCACCAAGAACAACACTCAGGGAGATTACTCGCGTGTATGATAGGGTAGTCAGGTTGTACGGCTAAAGGTATAGTTGATCCTCCTTGGTTAGTTCCCTAAAAGATTGGGCCGAGTACTACTGTCAGACCCTTATGTATATTGCAATCTGTAGCACCTGACACTCCTTGAGAACATAGTTCCCTTGTCTCTCTCTAGATCATGCATCATCATTGCCAGATCATATCTAGCAGGTGGGGTTCTGTCGCAACTGCAAAAATCAGTTCTACCATTCAGATCTCTCAAATCCGCCATTCAGATCTATCAGATCCGTCAATCAAATCTATTAGATCCACCATCCAGATCTAGTAGTTTGGGTTCTGTAGCAGTCGTAACAATTAGATTCGCCATTCAAATCTAGCAGTAGGGGTTCGATCACTACCACATTCCTACTCATACTTTGCAGTCTGAGACCCTCCCGGGATGCTTATAGGAGACTTAGCCCATAAGAATTAGGTCGACGTGTTGAGTAAGGTGGTGCCATTCACTCATCAGCATCAAAATTTCAGGTGGTCCCAAATTTTATTTTATTTTTTTCGCAATAACGACAAGTGCACCGAATCGGTGCATGGTACAAACCAGAGCTCAAGCTATGGCCAATGAGAAGATCAACACCCTTGAACAAAAGTTGGACGCATTAATGAAGACAATCCAGACCTTAGCTGACACAATCACAAAGCACAAGCCGGGGGAACAATCGGAGGCATATGCTTTTAATCAAAACATGGAGGAAGAGTCTATCCATTCTCTTCACTTCTTTGGCAACCACCAATAGTCCCAGCTGTGACCACCCAAGCTGGACATATATAGATTTGATGGCTCTCATTCGGCCACATGGCTAGCACAAATGGAGCAATATTTCACATTGAATCACATTGAGATGATGCGACTTAGATAATTGTGGGTAGTCGTTATTTGGACACTGAAAGATGGTAATGGTGGCAGTGGCATCAACATTTCTATGGAAGGCCCATGACTTGGTAGGTATTCACAAAAGCCCTTTCGGATCGCTTTGACCATGAATCTAATTTTTTGGGTCGTATTACTAAACTCCGACAAACAGGAACAGTGCAAGAATATATTACATCCTTTAAAGCCTTAGCCTTCCGCATAGGAGGCCTATGAGATGAGTTCTACTTGGAATGTTTTGTTAGTGGTCTCAAAGAAGCCATACAAGCCCACATTCGACTGCAACACCCAATCTCATGGCTGGATGCTTGCAAGATAGTTCGTGAAGTAGAATTCACGTTAGAAGCCTAGTCAACTCATCCAAATTTCATAGCCAAGGGTTGCCCCACCCAAGCTCCAAGCACTACCCAAACACTTAAGGTTCAAAAGGTGTCACCAGTAGAAATGGTGGAAAGAAGAAAGCAAGGATTTTGTTACTACTGTGATGAGAAATACTCCTCGAGGCATAAATGCAAGGAACCCAAATTCTTTGAAATTGATGCTACTGATCACAGTTCATCGGAGAAAACCCCACCATTTGAGAAACCAGAGGAGGAAGATGAGGACAACCAGCCATACAATGCACTCCCAACTACACCTGACGAACCAGTAATCTCGCTTCATGCTTTGGCAGGGATTTCTTCTCCCCAAACTCTCAAAATAGAGGTTTTATTAACCATCACCCTGTAGTAGTCTTGATTGATAGTGGTAGTACACATAACTTTATCCATTAAAGATTCATTGAAGTAGTGCATTGTTTTGTCAGAGTAGTCTCTAATTTCCAGGTCCAAATTGTTGATGGGCGGACAATGAAATGTAAAGGCCGTTTTGAAAATGAAAAACTTCAAATGTGGGATTATCATCTAAATACCCACATGTTTGCCATACACATGGGTGGGTGTGACATTGTCTTAGGGTGGGACCCTAACATAAATAAGGGGGTTAGGGTGGGACCCTAACATGTCCTCCCACTTAAGAATAGCCTTGTCCTCAAGGTTGAAGCTGCGGAAACTACTGAAGAATAGTGGTTGGTTCCCAAGTTGCATCTTCAGGAGAGGTGTCTTTCCACTTGACAAGGACTTCCCTAATCACGCAACCACGTAGGGGCCTTTCTTGTGTGTCTAGGACCTATTCAGGTTGGAGCTATATTGACCCTTCCTCATCCAATTCAGGTAGATTGGTTTGAATTCTGCAATTGTTCCCAATCACTTTCTTGAGGCATGAGACATGGAAAACGGAATAGATTTTTGCAGTAGGCGGCAAAGCCATCTTGTAGGCTACTTTTCCAATGCGTTGAAGTACTTGATATGGTCTGTAGAATTTTGGAGATAGTTTCTGACAACCCTTGTCTTTGAGTGATGTTTTCTTATATGGTTGCAACCTCAAAAATACCTAATCCCCTTCTTGAAATTAGCGCTCGGAGCGATGCTGGTCTACCTGTTTCTTCATGTGGTTTTGAGCTTGATGAAGATTCTCTCTAAAATGGGTGAGCATGGTTGCACGGTTTTGTAGGAGTTGATCCACTGCTTGTACCTTTGAGCATCCCTTGATATAATAAGTAGGGGAAGGAGGGATTTGACCATATACTGCTTCATAAGGAGTCATTTTGGTGGTGGCATGATAGTTGGTGTTATACCACCATTCAGCGAGAGGTAACCACTGTACCCAAAGATGTTGCTTTTCTGAAGTGAAACACCTAAGGTAGGTTTCTAGACATTTGTTGACAGCTTCAGTTTGACCATCTGTTTGTGGATGATAGGAAGCGTTGAGTTTTAGTTAGGTGCCTTGTAGCCTGAAGAGTTCCTGCCAAAAATTACTGGTGAAGATCGGGTCATGATCGGACACAATAGAAGTGGGCATGCCATGCAATTTGAAGATCTGATCCATGAAAGATTGAGCGACCAAAGTCGGTGTAAATGGGTGGGGTAGGGTGCAGAAATGAGCATACTTCGAAAGTCTGTCCACAACAACCATGATGATTGACTTGTTTCTTGACTTTGGAAGACCTGTAATGAAATCCATAGAAACCTTCGTCCATATTGATGCCAGGATGGGAAATGGTTGTAATGTTCCTGGTGCTTTGACGGTCTCCCCTTTGTGGCGTTGACAGACATCACATTCTGCTACAAAAGTAAGGATGTCCTTTTTCATGCCTGTCCAAAAAAAATGATCTTTTGGTGCGAGCATACGTCTTCTGAAAGCCTGAATGTCCTGCAATGGGGGATGAGTGCAATTCTGCCAAAATGTGACTTTTGAGGGTGGATGTTGGTGATATCATGATTCTGTCCCTGTAGCGAAGAATCTCATTCTGCCATGAGTAGCCCTTGGTGGCATTTGGATCCACCTGCAATTGAGAAATGAGTTGGAAGAGCCCGGGATGTGAAAACCATTCCCTGTGAGCCTCTTCAATCCATTCTGGAATGGGAAGGGAAATTGCTAGCAGGGTACTTTCTTTCTCAAATTGGCGAGATAATGCATCTGCTACACTATTTTCTTGCCCTTTTTTGTAAATGATCTCATAATCATATCCCAGAATTTTGGCGAGCCATTTATTTTGTTGTGGGGAGGATAGGTGTTGCTCCAAAAAATATTTAAGACTATGATGGTCTGTGCGGATTTGGAAACATCGCCCTAGTAAGTAAGGTCGTCAGGTCTCTACTGCATGTAGGATGGCCATAATTTCCTTCTCATAGGTAGATTGACCCAGATTCTTCGGACGGGATTGTTGTTAGGGGCCCTAGAGGTGAAGAGAATGGGTAGACTCACCCTCACTGTGTCCATTGCCAATATACGCCTCCTCATGGGCTTCGTCCTTTCCCTTCGGGATTATGCTTGGGATTAAGTTCGCTAGTCTGTCAATCTAAGTTTGGAGGGATTGCAAGGATTGTTCAAGTTTTTCCATCCTCTCATTGGCCATAGCTTGAGCTTTAGTTTCTACCATGCACCGACCTGATGTTCTTGAAATTTGGGACCGCCAAAAAAAAAAAAATTTCAATAAGAATTGAATGGTACCACCGTGCTCAGCTCGTCGTCCTGATTCTGATGGGCTAGATCACCAATAAGCGCCCCAAGAGATCTTAGACTCTCAATGTTGCCAAAAGTCCTGCGAAAATCATGCTCCAGTATAGGAACCCCACACAACTACTCAGATCAGGTGGATCTGAGAGATCTAAATGGCGGATCGGATAACTCTGAGCAGCTGAACAGATTGCTACTATGGATCTAATGGATCTAATAGATTGGACTGATGTCTGCTACTGTTGCACCTTTTTGCGCGAGCAGATCTGGTAGAGATGATGCGTGATCCCAAGATAGAAAAGGGAACTATGGTCTCGAGGAGTGTCAAGTGATATAGATCGCAATATACATGAGGGTCTGATAGTAGTACTTGGCCCAATATTTCAGGGCTCTAACTAAGGAGGATCAACCGTACCCTTAGCCGTACAATCCGACTACCCTATCGTACGGGTGAGTAATCTCTCCGAGTGTTGTTCTCGGTGTACCGTAGCAGCAAGACGGCCAACGATTTATCTATGGCTAGGTTGCAGAGGAGCTAGGGGGCTTCTGATATACCCAGAAGGTACTTGGAAGATAGTCCATACGCAGTTCTGTCTAATGCGCTACTACTCGAAGGGGTACCCACAGGGGTTACATGGGAGTCCAACAAGTGTGACCACCTCTTGTATTTCCTACGTGCATGCCTCCCCAAATCTGAAGGTTTATGCGCTCAACGACAGATCCCGTGGTTTAAAGACGCCGGAACATGTCTCTAGCCAAAAAAAAATTTGCTAAAAAATGGAGATCCCACCGACCCTGGAAAGTCCTCTGATACCACTTGTTATGCTCTTAACCTGCAAAAAGATACCCAAATACAGAATATGCGAAGAAAGATACCCAGAACATAGAATAGTGGGAGTCCACAGCAAATATTTTATTATTCAGAAAGCAATGTTCACTGGCCTCTTCGAGGGGGCAACCTCCAATAGAGCAGAGCTCGATTCAAAAATAAGACATGATGCTCCTCGCAGGGAGTCTCTATCCTTTAATATATGACTCATACATGCAATACCATGGATCAATACCATGGGTTTTATTAATACCATCTATCTAATACCATGGCCCATTTGCAACTAACTGTGGTCCCTTCATTAATTGCGGGTTAACCACTTACAACAATTAATATGGGCTTTATTGACTCTTTACTATGACGTGATCCCACTACATAAATAAGGGGGTTACGGTGGGACCCTAACATGCAATAGATCTTAATCAACCATATGTCGGTCTTTGAAAAGCCTCATGAGCTTCCACCCTTGAGAGGGGAACATGATCATAGCATCACTTTGGTCCTAGGGGCCCAACCACCAAATGTGTGCCCCTATCGATATCCGTTCACCCAAAAGAATGAAATTGAAAAAATCATCAAGGAACTACTAGAAGCAGGCATCATTCATCATAGCATTAGTCCTTATTCATTGCCTGTGGTCATGGTGCTCAAGAAATATGGGGAATGGCATATGTGTCCAGACTTCATGGCCCTCAACAAGCTAATGGTCAAAGATAAATTTCCCATCCAAGTTGTCGATGATTTGCTGGATGAACTAAATGGGGCTCAATTCCTTACTAAGCTCAACCTTCGCTTGGGCTATCACCAAATTCTCATGAAAGAAGTAGACATTCCAAAGACTGCTTTCCGAATTCATGAAGGCCATTATGAAGTCCAGGTCATGCCATTTGGCCTTTGTAATCCCCCATCCACTTTTTAGAGCCTCATGAACCACCTGCTCAAACCATATCTCAGAAAATTTGTCCTCGTTTTCTTTGATGACATCCTCATCTACAGTCGCACCTAGGCCACACATCTTCAGCATGTAGATCTGCTCTTGCAACTGCTCCAAAAGCATAAATTATTTGTCAAGATGTCCAAGTGCTATTTTGGCATGGAAGAAGTTGAGTATTTGGGCCACATTGTGGGGCGTGAAGGTGTCAGGGTGGACCCCAAAAAGATCCAAACAATGCAGGATTGGCCTCAACCAAAGACCTTGAAGAGCTTGAGAGGATTTTTGGGTCTCACGGGCTAGTATCGCAAATTTTTACACAATTATGGTCACATTGCTAGACCCCTCACTCGCCTTCTCAAGAAAAATTCATTTCTCTATAATGATGAAGCACAACAGGAATTTATAGCTCTCAAAAATGCCATCTGTTCCACTCCCATATTAGCACTACTCAACTTCACCAAATCTTTTGTGATTGAATGTGATGCTTCAGGTACGGGTATTGGGGTAGTCTTAATGCAGGAAGGTCAACCCTTGGCATTCACTAGCCAACAACTAAGTGGAACAAATCTGGGACAATCTACCTATGAGAAGGAGATGATGTCTATCTTACATTCAATGGATACCTGGCGACCATACTTATTAGGGCAGCATTTCCAAATCCGTATAGACCATCAAAGCCTTAAATATTTTTTGGAGCAACGCCTATCCTCGCCACAACAAAATAAATGGCTCGCCAAAATATTGGGATATGATTATGAGATAATTTACAAGAAAGGGCATGAAAATGTCGTAGCAGATGCTTTATCATGCCAATTTGAGGAGGAAAGCACCTTGCTCACAATCTCCCTTCCCATTCCAGAATGGATTGAAGAGGCTTGCAAGGAATGGTTTTTCACATCCTTTGCTCTCCCAACTCATTAATAAATTGCAGGTGGATCCAAATTCCACAGCGGGCTACTCTTGGTAGGATGAGATTCTTTGCTACAAGGACAGAGTCGTGATATCACCAACATCCATCCTCAAAAGTCGCATTTTGGCTCAGTTGCACTCATCTCCCACTCTAGGCCATTCAGGCCTTTTGAAGACTTAAGCTCGCACTCGATGTTCATTCTTTTGGACAGGCATGAAAAAGGACATTCTTACTTTTGTATCTGAGTGTGACATATGTTAGCAACACAAAGGAGAAACAGTGAAATCCCCAGGCACATTACAGCCATTGCCCATCCCGGCCTCAATCTGGATGGAGGCTTCTATGGACTTCATTACAGGTCTTCCGAAGTCAAGCAATAAGTCAGTCATCATGGTGGTTGTGGACAGACTTTCTAAGTATGCTCATTTTTGTGCCCTACCCCACCCTTTTACACCTGCTTTGGTGGCTCAATATTTCATGGACCAGATCTTCAAATTGCATGGCATGCCCACTTGCATTGTGTCTGACCATGACCCGATCTTCACTAGTAACTTTTGGGAGGAACTCTTCCGGCTACAAGGTACCCAACTACACCTCAGTACTTCCTATCATCCTCAAACTGATGGTCAAACTGAAGTAGTCAACAAATGTCTAGAGACCTACCTTAGGTGTTTCACTCAGTGTATAAACTCCTACAGAGCCACACAACCATGATGGCCCACCTCAAAGAGAATCTCTATCAAGCTCAAAACTGTATGAAGCAACAGGCAGATCAACATCATTCAGAACACAAATTTCAAGAAGAGGATCACATATTTTTGAGGCTGCAACCATATAAGCAAACATCACTCAAAGATAAGGGTTGTCAGAAATTATCTCCAAAATTCTATGGACCGTATCAAGTACTTCAGCGCATTGAAGAAGTAGCCTACAAGCTAGCTTTGCCACCCACTGCAAAAATCCATCCAGTCTTCCATGTCTCATTCCTCAAGAAAGTGATTGGGAACAATTGCCAAATTCAAACCAGTCTACCAGAATTGGATGAAGAAGGTTCAATCTGGCTCCAACCTGAACAGGTTCTTAGCATGCGAGAATGGTACCTGTGCGGCCGCGTGATCAAGGAAGTCCTCATCAAGTGGAAAGAAACCTCTCCAGAAGATGCGACATGGGAACCAACCACTGTCCTTTAGAAGTTTCCACAGCTTTAGCCTTGAGGACAAGGCTATTTTTATGGGGGAGGGCATGTTAGTGTCCAACCCTAACCCCCTTATTTATGTAATAGGGTCGAGTCATAGTTATAGTTAACTAAAGAGTCAATAAAGCCCATATTAATAATTGTAAGTGGTTGACCCGCATTTAAAGAAGGGACCACAATTAGTTGCAAATGGGCCATGTATTAGATAGATGGTATTAATAAGAACCATGGTACTAACCCATGGTATTGCAAGTATGAATCCTATATAAAGGATTGAGACTTCCCTCGAGGAGAATTGTTTCTTATTTTGTAATTGAGCCCAACTCTTTTGGAGGTTGCCCCCTCGAAGAGGCGAGTGAACATTTCTTTCCTTTTTGAATAATAAAATACATGTCATTATTTCTTATTGTTCTATGTTCTGGGTATATTTCTTAGCAATGATGATGATAGTGGTTAATGTCGAATGACACCAAATTGTTCTATCGGACCTATAATTTATTTAGTTTTTAATTGTCTGGCTCCTCGTCTTTCTTGACGAGATTGGTGTTGTAGCTTTCTTTTTTTTATCTATGGTCTTCCAACTTCCTTTATCTTGTATCTCCTTCATCCCTTTTAGTATTCTGGTATCTTTTCGCAGGTCAAGAGCATAACAATTAATCTCTTTCTTCTTGTTAATTGAGACAAAGTCATCGTGGCTGAAACATCAAGTTCGCCTAGTTCTTCTTCCTCTCCTCTATCTAAAATATCATTTGAGAAGCCTTTTCCTGAACTGCCATAGCCACTTGAGGACCAAGGTGTTGAACTTGGAATTGTTCTTAACATTCAAACTTTGTCATCTCGTCCTCCTCCTCCCTCAGATACTAGGTCACTTTTCTGACATTGACCCCAAATCTCTGGATAATCCTATCCAAACTCCCGAGAGTCCGCCAACTCCTGAAGGTCAGCTAGGACTAGTTGTTTATCCTCCAAATCGTTTGTTCACAAGCGATGGTAAATCCACCTTATGTCCCTCAAGATGGACCTCATGTTTAGCCTAGTCCATCCATTGCTCCTGGTGGATACGGCTAGATCCAGTTCGGGAACTTTCAAGGTGTCACTTCGAGAACTATCCAAGTACCCTTGCAGCACTAACAACAACTTTTTCAGCAACAAGGGAAGCCTTTGTAGCAGCAAGGGCCATCCATGTAGTAGCAAGGGTAGATAATGCATGAACAAGGACAACTACAACAGCGACAAGGTCAACCCTTGCAACAGTTGCAACAAACCTTGTAGCTGTAGATGTAGCATGTTCAGCAACACTCCTAGCCTATGCCCTTGCAAGGTCAGCCTTTGCAAATATAGGGACAACCTTTACAGCTGCAAGGTCAGCCCTTGCAACAACAAGGTCATCTTGAGTAGTAGCAACCCTTATACTCATATCAACAGGGTCAACCTTTGCAAGGGCAACGTCAGGGTCAAGTCTTGCAGCAATAGGCCCAAAATCCTTATGTCCAAGGGAAGTAAGTGCAGAATCCTTATGTCCAAGGGAAGTAAGTCCAGAATCCTTATGTCCAAGGGTAGCAAGTCCAAAACCATTTTTTCCAAGGGCAGTAGGTTGAACACCCTTACACCCAAGGGCAGCAAGTGAAAAATCAATATGTCTAAGGCCAATAGTCTCAACAACCTTTTAACCTGTATGTTGCTTATTAATAGCCTATGGTCAGATAGTTTCAAGGCTTTCAAGGCCAGAATCCTCCTTATGGGCGAGGTAAGCTACAATGGGGTCCAAATCAAATTCCATATGGACAAGACCCTCCACTATGGGGACAAAATCCTTACCAGCAGGTATGGATTCCGTAGGCTGGGCCCGCTTATTGGCCTCAAATTCCTTTCAATAACCAATTATCGTTCTTGGACACATTGGAATTGCTAGATGTGTCTAGACTCATGAATGATCCAATTCTTCATTTGCCATATTGGCCTTCAATTCTGTCCAAGATCTTGAATGATTGTTCGAAGTTTGAAGGAAAAGTGAAAGAGGATCCATAAACCCACGTGATGAAATATCACCTCTGGTGCTCCTTGAATTCCTACGTTGATGATTCCATTCATCTCTGGCTTTTCCAACAAACCCTCACAGGTGTTGCAGCCAAGTGGTACATCGAACTCCCTCGAAGTACCTATCATGACTTTAAAACTTTTGCCATGGCCTTTCTCACACATTTCCTGCTGTCGGTTCACTATAAAACTGGCACCCATTTCCTTACATCGCTCAAGCAAGACACTGCGACCCACATCTCTGATCTCATCCATGAATGGAGACATCGAAGTTACCTGATCAAGTTTGAGATTGCTAATCAATTATTGACCGAATGGTTCACCAAGTCATTCGTTAGCAAAATTGCCGAGGACATTTCTATGGGTGGATGTGTCACTAAGGAACAAGCCATTGCATGTGCCCAATATCTATACCCCATCTATTCACAATCTGGCATGTTATATGATATGTTACCCAATGCGCCCATACCATCATCTGATCTGGCGACATCCAAGTCTTCGGCTACACCTCCTATTGATGGAGTAATTGGTTCAGTGTCCCAAACCCCCACAAAATCTTCTTCCAAGCAGAAGTCGGCCTCCAACACTACTTCCAGTGGTTCCTCTTGTAATTCACCTAGTCCTGGTAAAACCTCAAAGGTTCATGTTGTCCAGTCTACCACAGTAGAAAAATCCTCTAAAGGTAAGAAGAAAGGCAAAGGCAAAGGTAAAGTGGATTCCCTAAAACAAGACCCTCCTAAGTCATCTACTAGTGATGCTTCTCAACGGAAGCCTAACTATCCATGCCTCATATGTGAGGAGGATCACTATACTAAAGATTGTCCCAAACAATCTGAAGTTAGTCATTTTCTCAAAGCGAACCCAACTGTCTTGAAAGAGCCCTTTCTGTCCCAGCAGACCCAAATGGTAGACTAACCCCAATCGTCCGCTTCGTCAGGTTCCCAAGTGTTCATGATGAATATGCATATCAATTTGGCTACCAGATCAAAATATTATCAAACACCTACACCGACAGCAGGGAAAGAGAAAGAAGGTACCCCTTCCTCTTCTATCCCGTCAAGTTCTGGTCCTCTCCATATAGAGTGACCTAGTCTTGATTCCTCCATTTGACCACCTTCTCGAGGTCTGATACGAAAGTCCTCATACAATCCAAACGCTCGAGCCACTCAACATTATAACATTGTTGAGGATTTGGCTCAACTGCCATCAGCTATGTTTTCTCTCGAGGTCCTTCAAAGCTATCATTCTCAGCGGAAATCATTATTGTCAGCTATTAGAGGTATTGATCCAACTGACTCTAATCTCATTTGTTTTGATCTGGAAAATCACATTCTGCGTTTACCTCATCAGATTTCCTTTCTCATTCAGGTAATTATAAATGAAAAAACCATTCATAGGACTGTCATTGATGAAGGTGCTTTTCCCTACATCATGTTTGTCGCTTGTTGGAAGGCAATTGGTTCTCCTACTCTGAACTAGTCCCCTAACACTTTGGAAGATTTTGACAGACATGATTTGCAACCATTCGTTGTTCTTCCTAACCTTTCCATTACTTTGGAGGGAATGACCATTCATGACAAATTAGAGATTGTTGACGCCAATCTAAACTATAATCCTCTACTTGGACGGAGTTGGACCCATGCCATGCATGTTGTAGCCTTCTCCCTTTTCCGCGTGATTCATTTCCCCATCAATTCACAGTCAACCAATTGTCCTTCTTTGCCTCTTCCTCCTCATATGGCAATGTTCCTTATGGCAAGCACACTGGTGCTCCTTATAAGAGTGTGGGGGAAGGACTTTTTAAATATGCCACCTTGATGGGTATTTTCCAACTCCCGCCTCTGCATGTTTCCTCTGTCAACATGATTTTGGTCAAGTTTGATCCTTGGGTCATTCCCTCACCAGATATTTTTGATACATGGGGCAAGGTTATGACGCTTAGCCCTGCCAAAATTAACTATGTGGAGATTGTTTCGAACTCACCTTCGGTATCCTCTTATCATTCTTTTTCAAGTGCATTCCTTGTCACGTATTCTCAATCCTCGTGGTTTTTTCCTTTGGAATCTCCTGATCCTTAGCCAAGACCTTTTCTTCTGGCGAGAGTATCTTGGAAGTTATGAATCTAGAGGAAGTACCGTAGAATGACACTCATCATCATTCCTCGTTATTTCCTAGCTCGACAGTCATGTCTACTTGTATTGAGATTTTATCTTCTCAGTTCCCGACCCTACCACTTCAAACACCGATCATGACTCTTGAAGTTTGGTCAGAAGGGAACATGGGTAACATTACCCAAATGATGCCAATTTATATTTATGTCAAGCATGGTGTCTTTTAAAATGTCCATATCGGGGTAAATTGTTCTCCTAATGACATCAAGCTTTATACTCATTTGTTTCAATAATTTTGAGATGTTTTTGCGTGGTCATATGAAGAAATGCCTAGCATTGCCCCAAGTATAGTCGTGCATGAAATTCTGAATTACCCTCTTGCAAAGCCGATTTGCCAATGGCTTCATCCAATGCACCCTAAAAAAGTGGTCACCATCAAGAATGAATTTGAAAAACTTTTCAAAGCTAGATTTATTTATCCAATCACTCTTACAGACTGGGTGTCCAATATCATACTGGTGACTAAGAAATAGAGCACTATTCGTGTTTGTGTTGATTACCATGATCTCAACCATGCCTATCCAAAGGATAACTACCCCACTCCTTTCATTGACCAGATCATTGATGAATGCGTCGGGAGTGAAATCTTTTCCTTTATGGACAGTTCTTCTAGTTACAACCAGATCAACATTGCACTAGTTGATCAAGATAAGACAACCTTTATCTGTCCTTGGATGAACTTTGCATATAAAAAGCTCCCTTTTGGCCTTAAGAATGTTGGGGCTACATTTCAAAGAGTGATGTCTTATGCATTCCACGACATTCGAAACATCGCTCAACCTTATTTGGATGACCTTCCCACTCATTCACATAAGCACCATGATCATCCTGATCATCTCGGAAAAATTTTCTTTGTTGTAGACACTACAACATTCAGTTGAATTCACATAAGTGTGTCTTCTGTGTTGAATCTGGACGACTCCTCGACTTTATTGTTTTGAAAGAAGGCATTCACCTTGATCCTCTTAAAGTCGAGGCTATTGTTAATTTACACCCTCCATCCTCGTTGCATCAACTACAGAATCTGTAAGGGAAAGAAAATTTCCTCCATCATTTTGTACCAAACTATGCTGAGCTAGCTTCAGGGTTCACCTAGTTGCTTAAACAAGGAAAGTCATTCATTTGGGATGAGCTACCCAAAAGTATTTTGATCACTTAAAATCCATCCTCATTAATGCTCCTTTGCTACACCCTTCAAACTATCATCACGTTTACTTCCTTTATCTAGCTGTAGCCTCTAGTACCATTGTTATGGTGTTGGTACAGGATAATGACGAAGGTACTAAACATGTTATTTACTACCTCAGTCACAATCTCCTCGACATTGAGACGTGTTATGCTCATGTTAAGAAATTGGCTTTGGATATCGTTCAAGTTGTTCAGCACTTTCGGCATTACATTCTCCTCTGCACTACGACTATGATTTCCGAGTGTAACCCCATGACCTACATCTTGACTCGTCAGTTGCCGAGGGGAAAGTATTCTAAGTGGATTTTCATACTCCAAGAATTTGATTTGGTGTTTACTACTGCCAAGTCTAAGAAATCACTTGAGTTGATTTGCTCTCTTCCCTTTGCCTCTCTTCCTGTTGGTGCTAATGAGCAACTCCCAGACAGGACTCTTTTTCTAATTAGCACTCTCGACCCTTGATACATTGATATCATCATGTATCTCCAAACATCCACCTTCCGGTCTGCGTTGACCAAGGATGATCGTCGATGCATTCGACATCAATCCCAACCTTAATGTATCATTGGAATACTTTATACCAAGTCGGTGTCAATTCAATTCTTCGTCAATATCTAACTCTCGAGGAGGCTGAGAGAGTCTTGAATGATTACCATTCTAGCGCATGTGATGGTCATCTGTCTGGATATGCTACTGCTCAAAAGATACTCCATGGTGGTTATTTCTGGCCCTCCATCTTCAAGGATTTCATCCTTACTGTTCGCAAATTCCATGAGTGCCAAATTTATTAGCATAAAATGCACGCCCCACCTGCTCACGTTCACCCCGTTATTACCATTAGTCCTTTTTCCAAATGGGACATTGACTATATGACATTTAACCCTCGTTCGGCCAGGAGCATGGTTATATTATCATTGTCATGGATTATTTCACCAAATGAGCCAAAGCGGTGGCTACAAATTCTGCTAGCGGTAAAAAAAGGCTCAATTTCTATTCAATCATGTTATTTCTAGGTTTGGAGTGCCTCGGTCCATTGTCACCAACCATGGCTCCCATTTTTTAAATTACATGATGGTTAAATTGGCTTCTACATTGGGCTTGCACCACGATGGCTCAACCCTGTCAGGCCAGGAGTAACTCCAGAAAACTGATTCGTTTATTCAATTAGCCAACTATCTATTATATACATGAATGTGATCGTTCAGTTCATCTTCTTGATGACTGTTCACATTCAATTCCCCCAATCACTGAGGATTAGGTGTCAACATTCCCCCCCTTAATCTGAAGGGATGTTGGTGAGTCCAAGCATTATAACATTGTCGAGGATTTGGCTCAAGTGTCATCAGCCATGTTTTCTCTCGAGGTCCTTCAAAGCTATCCTTCTCAGCGGAAATCATTATTGTTAGCTAATAGAGGTATTGATCCAACTGACTCTAATCTCATTTGTTTTGATCTGGAAAATCACATTCTGCGTTTACCTCATCAGATTTCCTTTATCATTCAGGTAATTATAAATGAAAAAACCATTCATAGGACTGTCATTGATGAAGGTGCTTTTCCCTACATCATGTTTGTCGCTTGTTGGAAGGCAATTGGTTCTCCTACTCTAAACTAGTCCCCTAACACTTTGGAAGATTTTGACAGACATGATTTGCGACCATTCGGTGTTCTTCCTAACCTTGCCATTACTTTGGAGGGAATGACCATTCATGACAAATTAGAGATTGTTGACGCCAATCTAAACTATAATCCTCTACTTGGACGGAGTTGGACCCATGCCATGCATGTTGTAGCCTTCTCCCTTTTCCGCGTGATTCATTTCCCCATCAATTCATAGTCAACCAATTGTCCTTCTTTGCCTCTTCCTCCTCAGATGGCAATGTTCCTTATGTCAAGCACACTGGTGCTCCTTATAAGAGTGTGGGGGAAGGACTTTTTAAATATCCCACCTTGATGGGTATTTTCCAACTCCCGCCTCCGCATCTTGCCTCTGTCAACATGATTTTGGTCAAGTTTGATCCTTGGGTCATTCCCTCACCATATATTTTTGATACATGGGGCAAGGTTATGACGCTTAGCCCTGCCAAAATTAACTATGTGGAGATTGTTTCGAACTCACCTTCGGTATCCTCTTATCATTCTGTTTCAAGTGCATTCCTTGACACATATTCTCAATCCTCATGGTTTTTTCCTTTGGAATCTCCTGATCCTTAGCCAAGACCTTTTCTTCTGGCGAGAGTATCTTGGAAGTTATGTCTCTAGAGGAAGTACCGTAGAATGACACTCATCATCATTCCTCGTTATTTCCTAGCTCAACAATCATGTCTACTTGTATTGAGATTTTATCTTCTCAGTTCCCGACCCTACCACTTCAAACACCGATCATGACTCTTGAAGTTTGGTCAAAAGGGAACATGGGTAACATTACCCAAATGATGCCAATTTATATTTATGTCAAGCATGGTGTCTTTTAAAATGTCCATATCGGGGTAAATTGTTCTCCTAATGACATCAAGCTTTATACTCATTTGTTTCAATAATTTTGAGATGTTTTTGCGTGGTCATATGAAGAAATGCCTAGCATTGCCCCAAGTATAGTCGTGCATGAAATTCTGAATTACCCTCTTGCAAAGCCGATTTGCCAATGGCTTCATCCAATGCACCCTAAAAAAGTGGTCACCATCAAGAATGAAGTTGAAAAACTTTTCAAAGCTAGATTTATTTATCCAATCACTCTTACAGACTGGGTGTCCAATATCATACTGGTGACTAAGAAATAGAGCACTATTCGTGTTTTTGTTGATTACCATGATCTCAACCATGCCTATCCAAAGGATAACTACCCCACTCCTTTCATTGACCAGATCATTAATGAATGCGTCGGGAGTGAAATCTTTTCCTTTATGGACAGTTCTTCTAGTTACAACCAGATCAACATTGCACTAGTTGATCAAGATAAGACAACCTTTATCTGTCCTTGGATGAACTTTGCATATAAAAAGCTCCCTTTTGGCCTTAAGAATGTTGGGGCTACATTTCAAAGAGTGATGTCTTATGCATTCCACGACATTTGAAACATCGCTCAACCTTATTTGGATGACCTTCCCACTCATTCACATAAGCACCATGATCATCCTGATCATCTCGGAAAAATTTTCTTTGTTGTAGACACTACAACATTCAGTTGAATTCACATAAGTGTGTCTTCTGTGTTGAATCTGGACGACTCCTCGACTTTATTGTTTTGAAAGAAGGCATTCACCTTGATCCTCTTAAAGTCGAGGCTATTGTTAATTTACACCCTCCATCCTCGTTGCATCAACTACAGAATCTGTAAGGGAAAGAAAATTTCCTCCATCATTTTGTACCAAACTATGCTGAGCTAGCTTCAGGGTTCACCTAGTTGCTTAAACAAGGAAAGTCATTCATTTGGGATGAGCTACCCAAAAGTATTTTGATTACTTAAAATCCATCCTCATTAATGCTCCTTTGCTACACCCTTCAAACTATCATCACGTTTACTTCCTTTATCTAGCTGTAGCCTCTAGTACCATTGTTATGGTGTTGGTACAGGATAATGACGAAGGAACTGAACATGTTATTTACTACCTCAGTCACAATCTCCTCGACATTGAGACGTGTTATGCTCATGTTAAGAAATTGGCTTTGGATATCGTTCAAGTTGTTCAGCACTTTCGGCATTACATTCTCCTCTGCACTACGACTATGATTTCCGAGTGTAACCCCATGACCTACATCTTGACTCGTCAGTTGCCGAGGGGAAAGTATTCTAAGTGGATTTTCATACTCCAAGAATTTGATTTGGTGTTTACTATTGCCAAGTCTAAGAAATCACTTGTCTTCGTTGAGTTGATTTGCTCTCTTCCCTTTGCCTCTCTTCCTGTTGGTGCTAATGAGCAACTCCCAGACAGGACTCTTTTTCTGATTAGCACTCTCGACCCTTGATACAGTGATATCATCATGTATCTCCAAACATCCACCTTCCGGTCTGCGTTGACCAAGGATGATCGTCGATGCATTCGACATCAATCCCAACCTTAATGTATCATTGGAATACTTTATACCAAGTCGGTGTCGATTCAATTCTTCGTCAATATCTAACTCTCGAGGAGGCTGAGAGAGTCTTTAATGATTTCCATTCTAGCGCATGTGGTGGTCATCTGTCTGGATATGCTACTGCTCAAAAGATACTCCACGGTGGTTATTTCTGGCCCTCCATCTTCAAGGATTTCATCCTTACTGTTCGCAAATTCCATGAGTGCCAAATTTATCAGCATAAAATGCACGCCCCACCTGCTCACGTTCACCCCGTTATTACCATTAGTCCTTTTTCCAAATGGGACATTGACTATATGACATTTAACCCTCGTTCGGCCAGGAGCATGGTTATATTATCATTGTCATGGATTATTTCACCAAATGAGCCAAAGCGGTGCCTACAAATTCTGCTAGCGGTAAAAAAAGGCTCAATTTCTATTCAATCATGTTATTTCTAGGTTTGGAGTGCCTCGGTCCATTGTCACCAACCATGGCTCCCATTTTTTAAATTACATGATGGTTAAATTGGCTTCTACATTGGGCTTGCACCACGATGGCTCAACCCTGTCAGGCCAGGAGTAACTCCAGAAAACTGATTCGTTTATTCAATTAGCCAGCTATCTATTATATACATGAATGTGATCATTCAGTTCATCTTCTTGATGACTGTTCACATTCAATTCCCCCAATCACTGAGGATTAGATGTCAACATTCCCCCCCTCAACATGATGTCGAATCAGATGATATTTAGTATTGATGTGCTTTGTATGATCATGGAACTTTGGGTTCTTGGCCAACTTTATTGCAGAGGTGTTGTCAATCATGAGTGGAGTTGATTGTACTTGTTTTACCTACAAATCTTCAAGAATTTTTCTAAGCCACACAATTTATTTCGTTGCTTCAGCTGCTGCCACGTATTCTGCTTCTGTTGTGGAATCTGTTGGAACTGATTATTTGCGTGATCTCCAAGAGACAGCTCCTGATCCAAGACTCATAGCATATGCTGAAGTAGATACTCCAGTTTCTTTGTCTCCATCGAAGTCTGAATCAGAGTATCCAATCAAGCTGAAGTCGTCCACCTGTGTATACTTGATTCCAAGGTATTGAGTTCCCTTCAAGTACCTTAGAACTCTTTTTGCAGCAGACTAATGTCCCTCACAAGGCTTTTGCATAAACCTGGAGAGGATTCCAATAGAAAATGAAATGTCTGGTCTGGTAGTAGTGGGGTAGATGAGACTTCCTACAAGCTGTCTATACTTTGTTGCATCCTCAAATTCCTTTCTTTCAATAGATGTGAGTTTTAAGTTTTGTTCCATTGGAGTAGAAAGAGGATTGTACTCTGTCATGCCAAATCTATTTAACAAATATCCAATGTATTTCTTTTGAGAAAGAAATATGGATTTTGGATGTTGGGTTACTTCAGTGCCAAGATAGTAATGAACATGGCCCAAATCAGTCATTTCAAAACTTTTTCCTAATTCTTTCTTTATGGATGCAATATAGCTTTCGTTGTTCCCTGTCATTAAAAGATCATCTACATATACCTCAAGATATACAACTGTTTTGCCAACTTTCTTGACAAATAAAGTTGCATCATCAAGATCAAAATGATTGAAGTTGAGCTTCAGAAGATGCTTAGTTAGCTTTTCATACCAGGCTCGTGGTACTTGTTTGAGGCCATACAAGGACTTCACAAGTTTGTATACTTTATGTTCATGTCCTTTCACAGCAAATCCTTCAGGCTGGGACATAAAAACATTTTCTTTTAGATCTCCATTTAAGAAGGTAGTTTTTACATCCATTTGATGGACTTTCCAACCATTCTGAGCCGCTAGTGCAAAGAGCATCCAGATGGTGGCCCATTTTGCTGTGGGGGCAAAAGTTTCCTCATAATCGACCCCTTCCTTCTGTGCAAAACCTTTTGCCACAAGCCTAGCTTTGTGCTTGTCAAGTGAGCCATCAGCTTTGTTCTTGTTCTTGTAGACCCACTTGCAGCCAATTGGTTTGGCTCCAAATGGAGGATCAACCAGCTTCCAAGTGTCGTTCTTTATGAGGGCATCATACTCCTTTTGCATCACTTCTTTCCATTCATCATGAGAAGCAGCTTCTTTAAATGAAGCTGGTTCAAAATATGTAGACAATTTCAATTCACAATAATAAGAAACATCCATATCAATAGGTGAATTAGAGACATCTACATCACCTCCATTTTGTCGGTTTGAATTTCTGGTTCCTATTTTTCCAATTTCATCAGGATGAACACTTTCAAGTGTCTTTGTCAGCCACTTTG
>APFE030907938.1:35307-78330 GCA_000404065.3 Pinus taeda | reverse complement strand
TTCCACAACTCATTGAAGATGAGGGTGTGTTGTATCATCCGGGACCAATCAGGATAGTTCTCCTTGCCAATGAGAACTATTCCTACCATAGAGATGATTGAATGCATTCTGTAAAAATATACTTCTGCTGATAGAAAAAATACTTCTGCTGATATACATTGAAATTGTACTCAAAAGAGCCAAAATATTTCAAATACTTTATGCACTATATTTTCTTAAAATCCCTCCAATGTTTATAAAAGCATCCTCATATAATATATCCAACATATAACTGGACCATTCTATAAACTCAGTTCATATATATACGCTGGACCATTCAACGCATTCAATAAAGTAGTGTTAATATTCCACAGCACACATCATTTCACGTACATATACCATATGTACCAATCAATAAAACGTTATGGGACACGTTAATACCATTATTCAACGCAGTTCAATACCATTCAACGCAGTTCAATGGGACAGCGTTAATACCGTTATTCAACGTAGTTCAATACCATTCAACATAGTTCAATACCAGAACTTGGATGGGTGCATACCATTAGACAACGTTACCAAGCATACCATTATACAACGTTACCATACCATTATACAGCGTTACCATGTCAGGTGAGATTCATGGAAACGGTCTGAAATCTTTAATAGTTTGGCTCCGAATTGAATTGAGACTCGGAACTTTTGTAATCTGGATCGGGAAGCATTTCCAACACAGCTCGGAGAGACAGCAGTTTGTTTCTCAAGATTTGTATGTGATAGACTTCAAAGCCTCATAATCATATCAAACAGCAGAATGAGAGAGACAAATAGACTACACAGAAATTGGAATCTAGAAAGGGCTCATACACTGCAACTCTCTGGCAAAGCCTGCGTCCATGGCAGAAAAGTTTATGAATCAGTCATCCACACAGTCGTAGTATGCAATGATACCATGTCAGGCGCAACTGCCATGTCAGAAATGTTTATGAATCAAACAGAGAGCTGAACAGTCAGACAGTTGGGCAGCTAATTTTATGAAGAACCTGCTTAGCTATATGGAGAGCAGACAGGGAGTTATAAGGGACACAAAAGCTAAAAAAGAGCTAGCTCTAATACCATGTCAGGCCAGGCAATAACTCCACAAAAAAAAACAACTGATTCATATGTTATTCCATAGGTAGGTCATTGTTATATACAATAGGGAGTGATTGTTCAGTTCATCTCTCGATGACTGTTCACATTCCTAATTTATTTATTTACATAAAATTCCCCAATCATGAAGATTAGGTGTCAACAGTTTCCAAACCAATATGTACTCTTTAGCATCACTGTTGAATCCATAAATGAAATGCTTCAATTACAACCAGGACAAAGTTTGACCCCTATTTCCATTGGAGACTTGCTAGACCAATTTCCCAAGCTTACCACTGCCAGACTTGCTGAAATATTCCAAACCTTTATTATGGAAGAGAAACATATTCCAAAGGAGTTTCCCCCATACATGTGGAACATATTTTCTAAACTTGGCCAGGACATTGTGCGATGATATCTAGTCTCTTAGGCCATACTACCAGTGAGTATATTGATGAAATCATTCTAGCCTTCATGTCCATCTTCACTCCAGGACAACCCTGTGTTGTCATGTATGATTATGACAAACGCATATCTAATAGGATGCATGAACAATTTTTTAGAATGAATAATGAAAGAGTGCTTAAATATTCTTCAGTTCTATACCACCTTTTCTTATATTATCAAGCTAATAAATTCCCATTTACTCTTCAAAAACATCATACCACGGGCAACCCTAGGTCAATAGCCTTCTGGACTCCTTTTATCCACAAATATGAATCACCATATCCATACACAAACTTCATAGACCTTTTTGTTCATCCTATAGTGACGATGCTTCTAGGAAGCCCTCCTCCAAGGATCAGTTCAGATATCAGGAGGGTCCTATAGCTTTCAAAATAATACAGAGTAGGATATTGGTACTTATACCAAAATCACACTGAAATTAGGATCTATGGCTATGCGTTAGCACCATACAAGTTACCCAAATACCTCTCAATGAGGTTATTTGCTCTGGAGTACTATAGATAGATAATCAACTCAGATGAGGTACATTTTTTGAAAGCCAAAAATAAGGCTCAACTCGAATTCAAAGATCAACTAGGTCCCTTTGTGTGCAATAGTTGAGAAGCAGGAAGAGAAGAAAAAGAAATCCTTCTAAGGCTCAAACTGAAACAAAGCTTCATATGGTGATATGACCCCTTTGATTTCATCTGCAATAGAATATAGAAAAGCAAGTTGTCTCCCTATATCCACCACAGAATCCCTGAGATAGAAAAATATGCAAATCAGTTAGAACGGGTGGAGAATACTCTACTAGACAAAGATAGCACTGAAGTTATTGTTGAAAATGCATTAATTGATTTAGACAGGAGACTTGATGAAGGTTCTTTCACACAGGTGCTAGGAGAATCTCAAGCACAAATGGAATCACAGGCACATAGTGAAAAATAAGCAGAAGAAAGACCCTAGGTGCAAGAAGAGTCAGAACAAACAGACTTATCAGAAGAGTTGACTCAAACAAGGCTGATAGAGCCCACCACAAGTACTCCCCCTATCATGTAGACTGCACTCAATGAGGAGAGGAACTTCAAAAGAAATAGGGAGGAGGCCACTCATTCAAGCAGAGCCATTTCACAAACATATATCAAAAGGAAAAGGTCAAATCCTTTCTCTGAGAAAGAATTCACAGAAGAAATAGTTGGAGCCACAAGCACAGAAAGAGAAGGGAGCAAGCATGCTGCTCCCTCTGGAGGAACACAAGAACCTTCCACATCATAGCCTCAGATGTTGGAAATACAACAAAGTGTGGAAGTGTCCTCATTAAGGATTCCAGCTGACCAAGACTAGGATATCAGAGAAAAGTACAAGGAAATAAAGGTCATGAATGAAAGGTTAAAAGCCAAAAGCTATGCGCAGCACCTCAAAATGGTTCCCACCAACCAAACAATTCTTATGTCAGTCCTTGATGTGAAAGAAGGAAAAATGCATATGACTTTCTTGAAGCCCACCACTCAGTAGCCTAGATCAACAACTGAGTACCAAAAGACATATTTTGAAGTGCTGGCAAAGGACATACATCCTATTGACCAGATTGAATTGCACAAACAGACAAGAGAAATGGTATATTCCACTTTGACAAGAAAAGACATTGCAGCCCATCAGTTACAAAATTCACTGAATAATATATCAGCACAGTTTCAATTAGAAAATGCCTCCTCACAGGCCAAGGATACCAGAATCAAGTCCTTGGAGGACTTAATCATAGAGTTGGGACATGATACCAAAGATGTGAAAGCTGTAGAAAGGTCAATTAAGAAGATGAATGATGAAAGTAGCTCAAAATTCCACATCTCCATCATCCAAGAACAACAGAAGTCTTAGAAACTCAAAAGGAACAAGAAGAGCTTATGGACTTGGTCCTTAAGCTAAATGATCAGCTGAAAGAAACTGAGAAAGAGTTGGACACATTGATTTAGTCTAAACAAAGTGATTTAGCCACCACTCCAAAGACTATTATTCCCATAGTGTCTATTGCAGTTCCCTCAACATTGGCAACCTCTTTAGAACCAGCAACTCCACCTAGTACAACACTTACAGTCACAACAGAGTTTACAACTACAGGTATTTCAACAGAAAAAAAAAACAAAGTTAGTAAAAGCCATGCAGGAAATGTCCATCCAGGCTACAAAGTTAGGAAAGCTTAAGGAGAAAGTGGCAAGCTTGGAAATTGACTGTCAGCTCACCCAAATACAACAAAAAGAAGAAACACAGAAAACCCTAAGGATGGGTGAGAGTATAAAGTTGCTTGAAAAGATTTAACATTGCAAAAGCCACTACGACAAACTAAGGAGATGCTCTGGGCGAAATCATTGACTCTTTTAACGATGTTTGGTCATCGGTTCAAGTAATATTTGAGAAAACAGAACTGGTGAAAGTGGCCACCGAAGCAATACAAAAGGTAAAGGTAGACCTAGGAGAGCAGCCTAAGGAAACTAATCGACTCATCCATTTCTTGAACAACAAGAATAGGGATGAACTAGATGAGCTTGGTGTGGAAGACAGAACAAAAACCATCATTAAAATAAAAAAGGTTCTCTCTAAAAGAAACCTTATGCTTAACTTAGAGAAAAAATGCCATGACTTGCAAGTTGGTATTGACAGATTCAGAGAAAAACATCAAATTTTGATGAGAAAATGCCTTCCCTATCCCATGGTAATTAATGACAAACTTATGACCCAGTCAGACTATGTTGACGGATTAGAGAAATTGTCCAAGGAACAGGCAAGCACTTCAGGAGTCAAAGCATTGCCAACAGGGAAAGTACTATATGATACTTTAGAAAATCTATTCTTCCAAGAACATGAGGTGAAGCATCTCTTTGTCACCAAGCCAAATTTTGCCAAATACACTGAGGTAGATGAGATATATAGAAGGATGCTCAAGGTAAAGTTGCTAGAAAATGAATGGTGGGTAATAATGACAAATTTACTATAAGTTGCCACAATAAATCTGAACATAGGTGAAAGGACATATAAACAGGGTCAAAGAGTAACATGTTAAAGAGTATCGGTAAAAGATTAAAGACAAAGGTGATTCCATCGTACAAATATCATCCAACTTAAAGAGCTCAAAATTTGAACTGTAAACAACCAGCACAATCACACTAAACGGGACAACAGTATGCAATTTTCCATCTGTCTCTATCTTCAAGTTTGAAGATATTTTGATTTCCTAGATTAATTTTCAAACTGTTATGAGATGTTTTGTAATTTTTTTTGTATAAATACTTCACCTTTCAAAGTATTTAGGGCAGATTCAAAGACAGTTCTATAGACATTTTCTCCTCAAATTAAGGAGTTACTGTAATCAAGACTGGATTGGCTTGCTGGATCAAGGAATAAAGTAAAGACATTTCACAGGATTCTTGTGTAAAGCGGAAATCAAATAAGTATTCTCTATCTCATGTTTATTACTGTTTCTCTTCATGTTTATAAATAATCATATGTGTCTCGATGAAATCTAAATATTAAGCTAGGCATGATATTTCAAAACTGGATTGAATTCTCTCTGTCTTGATTGTTTACATTCTTTATGTTTTCTGCTAAAATATCTTAGTCTGGGAATTCTTAATTGCTCCCTTACTTTTGTAGTTTCCCCCCCAGGTCTATAGTAATGGATTCTTAGTTTCCCTTTGCTCACGATCACTTCCTTCTCTTCATCTTGATCTCGGTCTAAGGATTCTTCATTGCCCTTTCACCCCGGTTAGGACTACCTCATCCATTGAAACCTAAAGATTTTCCTTTTTCTTTGCTAGCCTCCCTTGTGAACTCTTCCTTTAGTGATTGATCAGATCCATTTAAGACATCCTTTGATTGACTCCATAGACCAATGGCTTGAAAGCCTTGCTCTGTCCATCTGTTCCTAGAATTCCACCACCCAACCAAAATCAAAACCTTATGAGCACTAATAACTAGCCTAAAATCCCACCAAAAAAAGTTAAATTATAAAGAGAGAGCCATCTATGGAATTAGGTTGGCTAGAACCCGAGTCTAAAAGATTAGGTTTGTGGTTACCTCAGATTATTCCTTCTTTTTATAACTTCTAGGGAAGAATTTTGAGTGATAACATAGTGGCAACCATACTAGGGAACTCAAACCCTCATTCTTAATAAACCTTTAAGAAATTTCAAATTTTTATTTCAAGCCTCTTGAAGGGTTTATTAGAATTTATTTATAAAGTCTCACAAAAAGAAATCATTAGAAAAATCTTGAAATCTGGCTTCAAGGAGAACTTATTATACTAGGGCCAACTGTGATCCAAACCATCCCCAACCTTTTGATAATCCTAATCTGATTTCAAGAATATGCAGAAGACAAGAAAGTTCAGTTAGTCCCACACCTTCCATTAAACCAGATTCCTACCTGGATGAGTGGTTTCTTTTCGAAGATCTCTGCTTTGATGAGTATTTTGACCTTTCCCTATTTAGAACCAGGTTTGAGAGTCCACTTGATGGCATAGTTCTAGATCTAGAATTTACAGTAGAACTTGAAGTCCAAAGGGAAAACTTGTCAATTGATCAATACATTCTAAATTCCCCTTAGTCATCCCTCACTACTGTTAGGATCCCTGAGCTTTCTGAGATAGATTCAACTTCCTTTAGCTCACCATTATTCCCTTCCATCTCTAAATTTCATTCTTCACCTCCATTTATACCTTCACTTCCCCACCAACCTATCATTACCTATCAAACACCTATCACTCCCAGTTCCTCATTACCCCTTGTATCAACTTCTAGCACCCAAACTCCACTTTCCAGTCATGCCCAACTTAGAGCCATGGCAAACAGATATGCTCCTCTTGTGTTGCCTGCTCCACTAGGTGCCATGCCACAAGACTACTAGAACAAAATTGTCCAATTTGATGACATTGGACCCTATACAGCACAACAACACACAAAAAATATGACAAATCATTTTGAATTACATGTAATTGATATTGAAGATTTACGAATGAGACTATTTGCCCAGACTTTAGCTGGTGATGTAAGAACATGGTTTAGATATTTACCTGCTAACAACATAAACACTTTAGAAGTATTTTACCGACAATTTTTAAATAGATGGGAAAATAAAAAGAGCCCTCTGCAAATCCTTTCAGAATATGAAAACGTCAAGGGAGGACCAAATGAAATGGTCCAGGATTTCTGTAGTAGATTCAACAACATATACAATGCAATACCAATCGACCTTAAACCCCCACCTAGCTTAGCCCTAATAAAGTTTCCTGATGGGTTTTACACAGATATGGCATTCCAACTTAGAGAGAGAAACCCTCTAACTCTAGAAGATATGCAGAGTGTAGTAGTTAGTGTAGAAACTAATTTACTAGCAAAAAGAGCTAGGGTGAGCAACGAAAGGAGAGGACCCTTGAAAGAATAAGCCTCACCTTTTGACCTTAAAATGGATGCCCTAGCCAAAGGAATGGAAAACTTGATGGATAGGATGGAGAACATCGAAAGAAAACCTCACTGGGATAATCAACAGGCACCTCTAGTGAGAAATCCAAACTTCAGAAAAAATCAAAATCAAAACATTGGAAAAAAATGGACTTGATCAGAATATTAGGCCACCTTTTCAAGAAAACTATGCTGAAACTCCCCATTCCGAAGACCCTGAGCAGGACACACAAATTAACTTAATGGGATTAGATGAAGAGGAAATTGTATTTTTGATTCAAGATGATCAGGAATTACACATGCTTTAGTATTTGTAGATCCAATCAGGAGAATCATTCAATTACAAGCAAGGGTATGATTCTGCTATCTTCGAAGTGCATAAACAGTACAATTTGAGAAGTAAAAATAACACTAATACTCTTGACCAAAACAAGAAAGCAGTACAAAATCAACCTAAGAAAGTTAAACCAGTTCCAGTTACAAAAACTCTCCAAATCCTCTCCAGACCAAATCAGAACCCTCCTTTTTCCCATTATTGTAGATGTGACAAATGACCAACCCACTAATAATCAGATGTCCACCTCAATCCCTTCCAAGGAGACAATGGAAGAAAATCCAAATATCACTTTAGAAAATTCACTAAAAAAGACTCCAGACACTAAAATAGAAGAGGAAACCACTCCAAACCCTGCTGTTAAAATTCCAAACATTCAAACAGAGAAATCCCCTTTGCCTTTCAATTTGGGAGTAGGGGTGGCCAAGCTAAAAATCTCGGTTCCTTTAATAGAACTAATTAAACATGAAACTTACAAATCTCAAATAAGCAAATCTTTAAACTTCATTGAGAATGAAGACTCCATTAACTCATTTGATGATCAACCTGAGTTAATTTTCGGTCTTGATGTTAATGGAAAACTAGTAGAAGGAGGGATACCACCCTTTTACATTAGCCTTAACATTCACGATAAAATCCTACACAATGCTATGCTAGACTCTGGGGATTCACACAATCTAATGCCTAAATCTGTTACGGAGAAATTGAACTTGGATATAACTAGGCCTTACAAGGACCTGTTTTCATTTCATTCAAGCCAAGTTAAGTTCCTAGGACTCATAAAAGACCTGTGTGTTTCCCTAGTGCAATACCCTACTAAGACTATTCTTATGGACATAGTTGTTGTTGATATACCACCCAAATATGGCATGATATTGTCTAGATCATGGGGGGCCAAAATCCAAGGATATTTACAACTTGAGATGTCATATGCAACAATTTTAGTCTTTAGACATCCTAAAAACTGTACAGAGAGACCTTGATGAATTATGTAGTGAGTAGCTAGGAGAGGCCCCGAAACTTTCATATATATTCCATGCATTCTGACATCAATTCTTTCATTCTGTACAATGCTAAAACAAACCAAGAAAATACTTCAAACAACATTCTTCAGAACCTAAAGAAATTGTAGCTGCAGCAGAAAATCAAACTGTCCAAATTCAAGAGCTTTCAGATAAAAAGGATGATCAAGATGCCTTAATCAAAGAAGACTTTGTTCCCTGAGACAGTAACAATTATGAACATGAAATACTTTGGCATCTTGAGTTTGATGGGTCAGTGAACAAACTAGGTGCAAGAGCATGAGTATGGATTTATAATTTAGAGAATGATTACTTGGAGGGCCATGCTTACAGGTTAAACTTCAAATGCACGAACAACATGGTTGAGTATGAATCACTTCTTTTAGGTCTCAAATTTGTTAAGAGGTTAGGAGCCATAAGAGTTTCTATTATGGGATATTCTGAGTTGGTTATTAAACAAATCAATGTTGTATATATGACTAGAGATCCTAGGTTAGGTTTTTATATAGGAATAGTTGTAGAAATATTAAATACTTTTTTAGAAACTAAGCTTGTAGTTATCCCAAGAAAACACAATATGAAAGCTCATAGTTTAGCTATGTTTTCCAGGACTTGTAAGTTAGCATTTCAACCTAACCATCAGTACACTGCTAAGTTTGGGCACAGACCTGCTATCCCTACCAACTTGAAAAATTGGCAAGTGTTCACTAATGACCAACAAATAAACAATTTTCTAACTTTAGATGAAGAATTTGTAAATAGAAACATAGATACTGACATAAAATTAGATCTTGATTTTATAGATAAAATATAAATTAACAAATTAGAATAGGAAGAGATATATAGATTCCATCCCACAAAGTTTACAAAATCATATATTCAAAACCTAAAGCAAGTTTAAATTGATCAGATAATTGACAAAGACTCTCAAATAATCAATCTCAAAGATAATTTTTTATCCAAAGGATTAACTCCTTTGGAAGACTTGTTTGACTCAAACAATGTCCCTTGAAAGCCAAAAATGGAACCTTTAAAATCTAACATAGAGGAGTGTAACATAGGCTCTGAGGAAAATCCTAAATTGATAAAACTTTCCAAGTCTTTACCTCCTATTGAAAAGGTGAAATACATAGAACTTCTAAAGGAATTCCAAGATGTTTTTGCTTGGAGTTATGAGGACATGTAAAATTTTTTGTAGAAATACTTCACCTTTCAAAGTATTTAGGGTGGATTCAAAGACAGTTTTGTAGACATTTTCTTCTCAAGTTAAGGAGCTATTGTAATCAAGACTGGATTGGCTTGTTGGATCAAGGAATAAAGTAAAGACATTTCACATGATTCTTATGTAAAGTGTAAATAAAATAAGTATTCTCTATCTCATGTTTATTAATGTTTCTCTTCATGTTTATAAATAATCATATGTGTCTCTATGGAATTTGAATGTTAAACTAGGAATGATATTTCAGAACTGGCTTGAATGCTCTCTGTCTTGATTGTTTACATTCTTAATGTTTTCTGCTAAAATATCTTAGTCTGGGAATTCTTAATTGCTCCCTTACTTCCGTAGTTCCCCCCCTAGGTCAATAGTAAAGGATTCTTAGTTTCCCTTTTCTCACGATCACTTCCTACTCTTCATCTTCATCCAAGTCTATGGATTATTCATTGCCCTTTCACCCTAGTTAGGACTATCTCATCCATTGGAACTTGAAGATTTGCCTTTTGCCTTGCTAGCCTGCCCTGTGAACTCTTCCTTTAGTGATTGATCTGATCCAGTTAAGGCATCCTTTGATTGAATATATAGCCCAATGGCTTGAAAGCCTTCCTCTATCCATCTGTTTCTAGAATTCCACCACCCAACCAAAATCAAAACCTTATGATCACTAAGAACAAGCCTAAAATCCCACCAAAACAAAGTTAAATTATAAAGAGAGAGCCCTCTCTGGACTTAGGTTGGCTAGAACCCGAGTCTAAAATATTTGGTTTGCAGTTACCTCAGATTATTCCTTCTTTTTATAACTTCTACAGAAGAATTATGAGTGATAACAGGGCCGTTTCTCCTGCTCTTCATTTTCTTTGTCACAACAATGGATAACTAGTATTGGAAAATAAGCCAATGGCCATGGTTCATGCCCTTAATTTAAAATGATAGGAACTATTTCAAAAATCTTGATGAATTGCACATTTCTAAAAAAATACACTTCACAAAACAACTATTCATCAGAAGACCCACTCTCACAGATATTCCATACCTGCTCATTTAGTTAATCAACTCAGAGGTCATGTTTAGTGTAGAATCTTTGGAAAATACTAGTTTTATTTGTTAACTAATGCTTTTATGGATAGTCCTTTCTTCATAGATTTTTTATCCATCGTCTTCAGAATTGAAACCTTATTAAAGCTACAACTCATTAAAGTTATAGTTTCATTGCTTTCACCAAATAGTGACATGGAGCAATCATAGAGCTTGCCTTTTAGAACAATCATTGAGCTTTCCTTTTACAAACCAATTTTCCTGCACCTTTTATGTTAATCACTCTGGTCAAATTTATTTACTTCTCATAAACTAATTTTAATACTTTGTTTAGAATTTTGGTGAGGTTAATTGGTTCAAAGTTTGGAAATGAAAGGTTTAAATAGTTTTAGAATTTTGTTTAGGTCAATTTACTTCTTAATTTGTTGAAAGCTTTGAAATGAAAGGTTGAATTAATTGACATTTTTATAGATTTTGTTTCTATATTAAAGTGAAAACTACAAGCCTTTGATTTATGGTTGCCAAGAATATTGTTGTAGTATAATTCTTATAAGAATTTTTCTTTGCAAATTATATATAGTCGTTGTTGTGTGGTAGGATAAACTTAGAGTTTGAAGGAGGTTCTTGGGTTAGAAGGTATGGTCATATTTCTTTTGATTGGTCATGATGGACTTGAGGTACATCTAGAGGTGATTAGTGTTTTTGTCAATCTTTTTGATAGTTAGAGGTTCTGTAATAGGAATGGAAGGATGCTAGTTTTGTATGCCCAATAACCCTTGCGGAAAAGGAATTCTCACCCTCCCACATCAATTCCTACTATATAGATATGTACAAAATTTACATGAGTAGACATGTTTTATATGATTACTATATAGATATGTCTAAAATTTACATGATTAAATGCATGCTTCATATAGGTTTTATGATTACTTGTAATAGAGATTGATTTAAAACCTGACGTGATAAAAATAATAATGATAAGCTCTATCTAGTTAATGGTAGATTTTATGAAAATAAATATGATAATGTATTTAGACATTTAGGAATGTGAAGCAAATTAAAAATATAATGTATACCATGGGTTAAAAAAAAACTATTCTTAGTTTCGATAATCACATGTCAAGGTTTAAAAGTTGAAATTGTGAAGCTAGCTTGTCATGTGAAGGATATACAAGATCACTATATTGTCATATCGAAAAAAATTGAGTGGGAGGCCTAGACAAACTTGATGCTACTATTGAGATTCATCAAGATTTTTTATTTACAAACATGTTTGTAAAAGAGCCAAAATACTTTAGATTTGGACATTTAAATCTCAAAGATCTATTTTACTTCAATGAAAAAATATGGTGAAAGATCTTCCACTCTTTTAAAATGAACATGATGAATGCAATGATTGTGGATTGAGAAAAATATATAGAAAACAATTTCCAATGAGGATAGATAAATGGAAAAGATATTTTCTTGAGTTAGTACATACTAATCCAAAATAAATCACTTGGGGGAGATATTTATACTCTAATATTCATTGATGAGAGAACGAGCTTCACATGTGCCTATTCATAAAAGGGAAAAGTGATGATTTCATAGTGTATGGCTAAAATACAAATAGGAAAACATATCATGATACCTAGATCGTATCAAGGGGAAGAATAAAATTCAAGAGAGTTCTTAAAGTCTTGCAAAGGCAATGGAATTTATAAATAGTGAATGGTTCCACATACCCATAAGAAAAATGGTGTGGCTGAGTGGAAGAGTAGAACCATAGTAAAGTGTGGCTAGAAGCATGCTCAAATATTAGAATATTCCTAATAGTTTGTGGGATGAAGCTACAAGAATAGATACATATCTATCAAATAGAAGTACAATCAATTTTTTAGATCATACAACTACTTATGAATCATGCAATGGATATAAAGTAGTTGTTAATCATTTGATAGTTTTGGGAAGTAAATCATTTTACCACATCCTAAAGGAAAATACAAAGAAACTTGATGCAAATTTAGTCAAATGTATTTTCATTTGTTATTGTGTGCATAACCATAAAACTTGCAAAATTCATAATCCTATTGCTCATAAAATATTTCGAAGTATGGATGTTATATTTCATGAGTGTGTAGATGTTGAGAGTTAACATGTAAAAAACTTCCTGAATAAAGCATTGATAGTTCCAAATTAAAATAAAGTGAAAATCAACAAGATGATAATCTCAAAGTGGTATTGAAGCTACAAGTGGTTGGAGTACACCAAGAAAGAATGTAGCTACTCCATGAAGCAATAATGCACTAAAAGTACCAACAAGATAAATCAGGACATCAAGCAATTATAAAGATTATGCTTTGATGTCTAAAATCATGAGCATTGAAGAGATCTTAAATTATGAGAAGGCAAAGGATAAAAAAAGTATGGATAGATGCTATGCAAGAGGAATATGATTATATTGTGTAAAATGATGCTTCAGTAATAATTGAACTTCCTCAAAATAATTTTCTTGTAGGCTTAAAATGGATGTATAAATCTAAGTTGAATATCCATAAATCAAAGGAATATGAGGACACATTTTCACTTGTAGCTAAAATAAATCTCATTAAGCTTATAATTGCATTAGCTACCAAGCACAATTAAAAATTAAACTAAATGGATGTCAGGTCATCATTTTTTAATGGTGAATTAAAAGAAGTGTCCCTTGTTCAACTAGAAAATTTTGTAAATTATAAATAAGAATATTTTTTATGCAAGTTAAAGAAACCATTATATGGTCTCAAACAAGATTGCAGATCATGGAAAATAAAAATTGATCACTTCTTCTAGCAAGGATTCATCAAAAAGTGTAGTGATTCAAACCTTTACATAAGGGAAGATGAATATGGTAATGAAGCTTTAATTTCATTATAAGTTGGCGATTTAATTATAACAAGTAGGGTTACAAGTTCGATTAATGAAATAAAAAGTGATATATTGCAAGAATTTGAAATAAAGGATCTTGGACAAATGTCATAATATTTAAGTTTTAAGGTGTGGGGCGGAGATAGTAAAACTTTGATCACTCAAACTAATAATGAAAATGAAATATCAAAAGATTCAATATGAATGAGTTCAAATTAATGTTTGATATATTATAATATAATGTTAATATTTTCGTTAATGATGATACAAAAGAAGTAAACGATACTTTGTATAGATAGCTAGTGGGAAGTTTAAATTACTTAACCACAAAAGATCTAATATTCCATATTCAATCACCATACTTACTCAATTCATGGTCAATACACAGGAGTGCCATTAGAAAAACACCAAGAGAGTCATTCAATACCTAAAATGTTGATTTTGGTATTGAATACACTAATTGTTTGAATGTAATGTTGACAGGTTATTTAGAATTTGATTAAGTGGGTGATATAAAGGATAGAAAATCAACCATTGCATATGCATTCAGTATAAAATTAGGGATTGTGTATTGGTGCAGAAAGGGGCAACCAAATGTTTTATCTACTAAAGTTTAGCACAAGGCATTGTGTAGTGTTAGCCGTGAGAAAATTTGGCTAAGATTTATTCTTAAAGATATGGGAGGATGGTAGGCATCCTTATATAGAATAAAAATTCCATGAATATTCTAGAATCTAATGGATAAGAGTGAAGTCAAACAACTAACTTTGCTTTTTTTCATCAGATTCCAAAATATTCTTGAAATTTGCAATCAAGCTGTGTCCAAGTGAGAAAGGAAAGAAGTACCTACAACTACTTAGTGTAACAATCAATGATATATGAAATTAAACCCAATTTATCATGCAAGATAAAAGGACATTGAAACTTAGTATTTTTTTTTGTAAGAGAAAAGATTCAGTTAAAAGTGATTGATGTGATATATTGTAACACAAAGGAGAATATGGTTTTATATGTTCTCTAAGTTGTTTCGAAGGACAAAGTCATATATATATATATTATATATATATATCTATATATATATATTATATATATATATATATATATATATATTATATATATATATTATATATATATATTATAGATAAGATAGATAGATAGATAGATAGATATAGATAGATATAGATATAGATATAGAATATAGATATATTTATTTATCATTAAGGGAGAGTGTTAGAAATAAATGAAGAAAATTAATTATTGGCATGTTGTTGCAATGTTGCTACCAAATTTTGAGGTTGTTAATGTGGAGGCAAATAATTGAGAGATTTTGTTAGAGAAGTGGTTGTAAGAATCCAATTCAAGTTTTAAGGGATTTGTTGATCTATAGAAGGCCTATATATGTGCATATATATTTCCATATTGAATACAATAAATGGAGAACTAGCTCTATGCATACAATTTAATTTGTTGTGTGTGGTTAATTTTTATTCTATCCCTGAGAAATAGTGGATACCCCAATCAGCACTAGCTAGTATTTTTTTCCTAAGAGGATGAGAGATGAAATTAAACATGGGGATGAGTAGCTTGTAAATGTCATAGAATACATACTACACATGAATGTTTTGTTCTCGTAATCCAAAACCTATATGTATTTGAACTTCTTGTATGTGCGAATCATTTTGTATGTAAGACTCTTATTAAGGTCTATCTCATTTTTTATGTAAAACTCTAATTAAGGTCTTTCTCATTTTGTATGTAGGATTTTTATTAAGGTCTATCTCAGTATCCATACTTGTATGTATGCATGAATTCACTACAACTCTCTCAACACCTAATAAATGCACAAAGCTTTCCAATATCTTAAAAAAATGATAAATATGAGGAATCTAATAGCAAATTGGGAAGACAAATAAACATTGACATTCAAGTAACTAACATTGTTGTCATGATATTTAAGGAACCAACAAATTATAACAATCTTGCACTTCGCTCTCAAGGATTCACCAATTATGAATTTCTACTTTGGAATATGGCTTTGAAAATTTTAGTTGACTCATCAATAATTATTAAATGGATAGTAGAGATTTAATCTCCACAAAATATGTGAGAATGTTAATAATAAATTTAGAATTGTAATAAAAGTTTTAATTAATTTATATATAAAAAAATATGGCCATTAAAATATTTATTTGTTTGTTGATAGTCTATCTCAATTCAAACTTTGGATAAGGTTTGTTGATCTATATTATTAGCTATATGGGATAAATTTATTTATCACTCCAAGAAATAGTTTAATTGTGTAATTTATCTTTGGATAAGGTTTATTGACCATACTTATATTATTTGTTTTATGGGATAAATTTATTTGTTGCTCCAATAAATAATTTAATTGTATAATTTATTTTTGGATAAGGTTTATTAACCATACCCATATTACTGAATTTATGGGATAAATTATTCATCCCTCCAATAAAGACTTTAATTACAAAATTTATCTTCAGATAAGGTTTATTGACCATCCCTATATTATTGGCTTTATGGGATAAATTTATTTATCACTCCCATAAATAGTTTAATTGTAAAATTTATCTTTGGATAAGGTTTATTGACCATACCTATATTATTGGCTTTATAGGATAAATTTATTTATCAACCCAATAAATAGTTTAATTGTAAAATTTATCTTTGAATAAAGTTTATTAACCATACCTATATTATTGGTTTTGAATAAAGTTTATTGAACATATTTATATTATTGGTTTAGAATAAAGTTTATTGACCATACTTATATTATTGGATTTATAAGCTAAATTTATTTATCACTCCAATAAATAATTTAATTATTAAATTTATAATAATAAGGTTCATGTGCAATGCCTATAAAATTTGTTTATCACTACAATAAATAATTTAATAGAATTCATTGACAATACCGATAAATTTGTTGAGTGTCTATAAACATAAATTTAAAAAACAATAACATCAAATTTATCAAAAAGACCCACATAAAACAATCCCTTCATACATAATCTAACCACCATAACTTCGAGGGAATTTGAAAGTAAGTGCAAATCATACACCTTCAAGGGAATTTGAAAGTAAAGCACACATTATTGTTGGAAAGGAAGAGGAGAAAAAGCATAAATAATTCACACATAAAACAGGTGTTGTGACTCTTCTATTGATCACACAAAACATGATAATTACAATGAACCGAGTGAAGAGTATATAACCTTTTCCAAGTAGCAACTTGCCTAAAATATCTTGAGATGCACACACACTTAACTCAACTAACTCACACTCTAAATATGGATTGCACTTAACTCTTTATCCATCACTCAACTTGACTCAATGCTCAATATTCAACGCTCAACACTCAGTTAACTGACTCTCTAATTTTAGCTAACTTCTCATGTGGGAGTAATTACAATTTCTAACACTCCCCATTAATTACAACCCTATGACTCAACATAACTTAACATGAATCAACTATCACTCAAACATGCATGTTGGTATATGTCTCGGCTAGGCTTACAATGACTCAAGACTTCCACAATTTTGCATTTTATTTTTCTCTTTTTCCAGATTTTATATCCTCGAAATTGCTTCATTCTCTACTGAAATTTCTTGTTGTATGCTTAATTCACTTGTTGTTGCTGAAATTTTTCTTTGACATGGCTTGAATTTGTGCTAAAACACAATTTGATGTTGTCTACTACATCTACCTCTTCAATATTTGTTCAACCATGGACTGCTGCAATAACATTGCATCTTCAAACTGTCTTCTTTGGTTTGCTTCTTGTGCTTCATATTCCTAGATTTCTTTTTTTCATGTTTCTTGATAAAAGAGTCTTATCTCTTCTTGACTCCATTGCTAAAAAATGGTTTGAATGCATTCATATTTGTCTTTAGAAACATCCATATCATTCTTTTCACTTTCATCATCAGGTACTTCCGCTTTTTACACACTCAAGATCATTATTCATCATCTCATTAAATTCTTTTATTATAGTTGCTATTTTAAGACTCACATCAATTTGTTCTATTGGTTTTTGAATCCATTCTTCAATGAGCTTCAAATATGCATCAAATTTATTAACAATCTTGCTTTCAACTTCTACCGCCATGCCATTTTGAACACCTACATATTCAAAAACAATGTTAAAAACATATTTATTATGCTCTTCAGTGAGAGCTTCCTTCTCTACACCTGCATTCTTTTCAAATGCATGGAGGTTGTTTTCCACTGTTATGTTGTTAGTGAATATCCTCATAAAAAACTATTCAATCACTTTATCTTGTTCTTGATCATCAATTGCTACTAGACGACATACTGTGTCATAATTAGTTCCAATTGCCTCATATATTGTTGCTACAATGATAGCTTCAACCTTCAATGTTTAATCAAACATTGCGCTTACGATATTGCCACAATCAATCCCCATTTCAAAAAAGAAACCACACATATCATCAACATAATTTTTATCTACACTATGGTGGGATATTAGAGCATGCATTCACTCATTGTCAATTTCATTGATAATTTCAACTTCACCAAATCCATCAGCTGCGGCTGGATTCACCAATTCACATATAGCTTTGTACTCATCATCCATATGTGCCTTATCACAGTGGGATTCACCATCATCTATATCATCCACATTATAGTGGAGTCCATGAGCATTTATTTGCTCTTGCTCTGTTTCACACACAGAGGCTTCAACTTCTCTCTCTGCAATCTTTGCTGCATTTTCTTCATACATATGCATGCTTGCATAATGGGTTTCAATTTTATGGTCTTGACAACCATCATCCACTTTTGAGTGAGATTCTCTTGGCCCTATTATCCTCTCAGAGTCTTTGTCATCTGCTCTCATTCTGCGACTGACTTCTTTTCTTGTGACATGACATGTTGTTGCATGTCACTCTTCTTTGTGCCAAAATTTTCTTCCAAGATCTTCCATGTTTCCTTCGAAATTGTAGCTTTTGCTACCTCACATATAATCGTTTTACCCATTTCTTATTGAATGAAACTCAAAACAAAAAAATATTTTACCTCATAATAAAAATTAACAATCCTTTCTTGTAATAAACCTTTCCTTTTTTCTTTTTCCTTTTTAATTAAAAAAACCTTAAAAGAATTCTTTACTTCAAACCTTTCACAATCCTATAACCAACGCTTGTGATGACAGCTTAGCAGCTTGGACACAGCAAAGCTACATCTTTACAAAGTTCGATGTGTGGACCTATGGGTAATGGGCCCACATATATATCAGAAGCTTTCTTATTGGCAGATTTTACAATAAACTCGTAGTCTGCGTGCTGACATGGCGAATTTTCGCTATACCAACAAGCGGAACTAACCCAATCATAGACCCAAATTAGATTTGTTTTCATTTAGAGTGGCTAGTTCGAATGGGTTTTAAAGGACCTCATGAACTATTTTTGGTGTAGATAGATTGCTTCATGGAGGAAGACTTGAATTAAATCAACAAACAAAACAACTAACCTATGTGTATCAAACCCTACCTACACTACTTCTAACTACTCTAATCTAGTCCTAACTATTCTAATGTATCTTGGAGGGGCAAAACAAAAGGATGTTAAACATCATATATGAATCCCAAGTCCAAATGAATCAATTACTGGTTCAAATAAGAATAATGTTGTATTAAATCCTAATCAAAATCCAATTATTTATACAAGAATTCCATACAGATAACTCTTGCAACTGATGTTTAACAAAGTCTAGAATCAGCAACATTTCTTGAATTATCAATGCTATTGAATTACATTCAAATAAATAGGAATAACCATCAACAATTAGTTATCAATATGTACAAGGTAAATCACATTTGTATTTATACCAGAAACAACACACTGATTCTAAACATATGAGAGAAAATGGAAATAAATATGAAACAGCAGGCTCCTTCTTGAACCAAACAATCCTCTTTATTCGCAATAAATCAAAGTTGCTTTCTCCAAACAAAAAGCCCTCTTCTCCTATCCAGAGGTAATACTCATATCAGCTGGAAATGACTCTTGGTCTTCCCTTAACCTTTCACCTTTCCCTTGTTTTTTTCAATATACAGGTCAGAATAACAAATGTAGAACAAATCGATGTCATCGCTGACATGTAGAAGGCATGTCCTATCACTGGAGTGCTTCATTTCTTGGGGAAATTAATAGATGTTGATTAGAAGAGGAAGATTGTGTGTCATATATTCATGATGAAACCTGGGGAAATTTCAATTTTCGGATACATAGAAAATGCATGGAACTCGACTGAAACACCTAAGGCTGCCTCTTTAAATGACATATCTGCATATATGGACTCTCTGAATCTGCTTATGCGTTTTTCTCTTTTTTACTTTTAGCCTGCCTTCTCTCCATCCTCGCCTACAGAAATAACCAATCACCAGTCATACTTATGCAATTATGATAAAATGTTTAAACAACACAAATCTTTCTTTCATGAAGCATTTAAAACATCAAAAAGAACAAGCGTGAAAGACTCGCCCCTTGGCTTTTAGCCCATGCATTGATTAAATCCCGCAAGTGAAAATCCAATTTATACTGAAAAATCATTGCATAACATCGAACTGGATCTAGACTTGAAATCTTCTAGGCGACAAATTGCTTCAGCGAAGAATAGAGAAATTGGGGTTTAAGAGTAAATCCATCGAAAAGAAAAAGATCAACGACATAGGGAAGAAGTGGTTTCTCGTACCCCAGGGGGTATTTTAGAAGGGGTCTAAGTGATAACCGGTATTGTGAGGAAGGCCTTCGATTCCACTCTTCAAGAAACACGTAGTAGCCATGAGGAAAGAGGATACCGCTTTTCAGGTGTGTATTCCTCAAGCTACTTGTTCACCCGAAATCTGTGTGGACTATTGGATCCACGAAAGGTAGATAAATAGTGGAGGATTGGGGAGGTGGACCTAAAATTAATATGAGATGCATTTAATAATCCCTTCGGATCCACAACATGAGCTTTCCCTTTGAAAAAGCCCGACTTCAATGTTTTTTGAAAAACACAAGAACATATGGGAAAACAACGTCCAGATCCGAAATCCAGACTTGAAAAATTATAGACTGGAGCCTATTATTATCACCGGGTCCATGCATCACCCCTTCACTAACTACATAACCCTCAGGCTCCCCTGATTGTGATAAGAGATCGAGGAAGGTGGACCTAAAAAATACATATACTACCCTTGATAGTCCTGGCAGGTCCGTAATGTATGTCTACCCTTTGAAAAGCCCCGAACTCAATAATTTTTGAAAAACATAGGAATATGCGGGAAAACCCACATCTGGCCATAACGCTGGACTTGAAATATTATATGCCCAGATCTATAATCATAAGCGGGTTCGGGTGATAGCAGTGTGCCTTATGTATAGACCCCGAACCCTGCCGATAGCAATGTGCGATATGGCTCCGGACCCGATATATATGAAATATGGTTAATAATGCCATCAGGTCTGGAGTATAGTGGGGCACCTTTTATATAAGCCCCAAACCTGCTGATAGCGATGTGCGATATGACTATGGACCCAAAATATATAAATTTGGGTTGATAATGCCGTCAGGTCCGGAAGAGAGAAGTGCATAGTGTTGATTGCAATAGGCTAAAAAGGGGTGATTTATCCATATCTGTAAAGTGTTTCCATTGTAAAGGGTTATAATGGGAATAAGGTGCGACAGACGGTTTTTAAGGGTTGGAAAGTTCCCAATGGAGGAAACGAATGGAGGGTTAGGAAGCACTAGAGATGAATCATGCGGCAGATATTGAAAGAGGGGGGCTCAACCATTAGGAATTGAAAATTTGGCTCGGCAACGAGTTAAAGTCTATGGGATAAAATAGATCATTCAGAAAGCTGAAAGATCAAACTTCTAGGGGACCCATTCAAAATTTTCTATTAGAGCATGTTTTAATAGGGTGATGGTTGTAGTCACAACAAATGGCAAACCGTTGGGTGAGCCAATTACCTTTGTTTCCAAATAAACCTTGTATCACTAGAACATCAGGGTGTTAAGATAAACTTGAAATGCAAACTATATAGATGGACAGGCATGGGTTCCACTTCAACATTAATTACTTCAGGTGGGATAGAGACAAATAGCTTCTATTTACTGAGAGGCTTTTGACAAGCATTCTCCAATGGTAGTATTATGGGATTTATTGACTTTCCTTTAGTTGTTTCTTACTTTCAAAAGTCCTTTCAGGGCCATCACTAGCATATCAATACCTATTTAAGTGTGTACCTCAGCTCCTTATTGCTCATCAAACTTGATGTCGATATGTTTATCTGCACTTTATATGAGAATTTCAATGCTATATTTTCATATGATTGAATGGGGTACAATCATGGATCATGCCATATTTTTAAACCGCTTAAGCAAGGTTGGGCTTGCTGTGTCAACTGGTACTCTGAGCCCAACAACAGTCCTTACTCTAACCAGCTTCCCAAACAACTTGTCCTTCCAGATTGGCATAAGGACTTGACATTTCATTTTCTTTTAATTAAGTCCTTCTAGTTTCAGGCACAAGGACTAGAGCACAATTGGATTTGCCACATGGTATATGGCATTGAGTTTAGCCCATGAAAATAGATTTACTTGTAGATAATAGGTATTGGACAATTTATTGTGGTGGATGGGACCAATGGAGAATGACTGCAAACCTTACAAGCAAGTATAGGTTAGGCCTAAGTGGGATTTATTCAAAATGCAACGTTCCTCCATGCCAGTCCAGCTATAGTTACACATTTTTTTGTTTTATAAAGATTCCCCTACATGCTCCATATATCCAAGTTCTCAACAGATCTTACCCAGTTCCCAACATATGACAATGAGTGGGTTTGGTTTGAATTCCGCAGCTGATTTTCAATTTCTCATGGGTTGAGAGAAAATTTGTTTGATTTGCAAGGTAACGATGGATTTAGAATCAGCAGACTCGTCAGAGGGTTAATGAGGAAGGGAAGCGCTGAAGGTGGTGAATGAGGGAAAATATGAGAAAGGTAAAAACAAGACAGGAGGACCGAAATCAGTTGGCTAAAAAGGGCTGAAATTCAAAACAGAAGGGAAATAAGCTTTGCAGAAAAACTAGAAAGGAAAAGACGGAAATGTAACTAAACTAACAACAAAAATAAAATGAATTTTGACCTACTCAGGAGGTAACCACCATGTGGTGGCTATTGGAAGTATTTCCTAAGAGGTTGGTCATTAACAGGGAGTTTCTTAGTGTCTCCCTGTAAAGTTTTCGATATGTAAGTTCCCTGACCAATTTTTTCCTCAACTTGGAATGGGCCTAGCCATAAGTGTTGAAGTTTCACGTTCTTACCCTTTGGGGTGACCCTATCAGCCCAGAGTGCATTTGTTAGAGCATTGTGCCACTTCCTTTGGTTGTCAACAAGAGATGCATGGATTACGCAGATGAGGTTTTCATTTTAGGACTCTACAGCTCCATTTCCCTAGGGGTAATAACTTGATGCATGCCTTATGCGAATTGGTTTATCTATAGCAAATTCGGTCAACTTTAGTCATGAGAAATAAGAAGCATTATCAAACATGAGAACATCAAGGATGCCAAACCTATTGACGATAAATTTCTCCATGAAAGATATTACCTCGTCTTCACTCTCATTCACAAACTTGTCATGCTCTTTTTCATCAATGAGTGCAATTTGTAATGTCCTTTCGCAATGCAGGAGCTCAAGGATCCACCCATCACCTTCGAATGCCTACCAATTTGAGATTTTATCAGGTGCGGAAGGTTTGAAAATCAATTCAACATAAAATTTATTCTTCTTTAATCCAAAATCAGGCAAAATTTTTGCAGCCATACCAGCCATCAAGTTGGCATCTTGGTTTTTCTCTCAAGGTATGTATGTGATATTAAAAGAATAAAGACTGCCAATTAAGCTCCATACCTCATGTTGGTACCTTACCAGGTGTGGCGCATTGCAGTGTATCATTTTCCTTACCTGGTCCACAATTATCTGTGAATCACCCAAAACTTTAAAAAACTTTACCTGCCATGTTGTTGGTGCATGCAAGCTCCAACTAACTAGCCATCAGATGTTGGTTCACTTGTGGGTCTATAAGAATGCTCCCAGCAGCTGCACCTTCAAGGAAATTAGAGCCATTAAAATAGAGTGTCCAAAATATAAAGTCTAATGTTACATCAACTGAATTGCTTCCTACGAGACTAGTTCTATCATCTACTATATTACATGGTGGTTTGTCAGTCAGACTACGAGGAAGAGATTCTAACCATGTGTTTATTGCAGTTTCTTCAATTGTTTCTGCATGGAATTCTCCAAAACAGGTTTCCGTAGCACAGACATTGAAACTATAATTCCAAAGGATAGAGTTGGTAAACATTATAGGTTCATTAGGGCCATTTAACTACGTCACCACATAATTCATGTATCTTTCATGATCAACTCTTAGCATATCACCCTTGCCCTTCTGTGGCAGCAAGAGATGGGACCAATCAGTTGAGAAATATCCATTGAGTTTTGTTGACCAGTCACTACTAAGCAGCATTCCACAAGACTCGGGTATATCGACTACCACTATATCAATGACTTGTGTGTATTGTGGTTTAGCAGCCATCTAAATCAACACATCTTTCAGTTCCCCAATTACTTTCACATTTGTCTTGTCTAATTGCATAATTCGAGTCCCAGTTTTCTTGGGTATCACATGAAATCTTTTCGCAACAACATAAGGCATCACAATGGACAAGGCACTGGAATATACTAAGCAATTGTGTACGTTCATGTTGGGGATTTCACATGTGATAAAGAAAGGTGGAGTCATGGATTTTTATTTTTTCCCTATCATGGCTGCACTGACATCCTGGGGGTTTTGATTCATTTTGGACAGAGTGGCTTCCATAGTTGATGGCATTTGGGCTGTAATGGAGGTGTTGACAGGTCTAGACACCGAATTCTTGGTTTGGCTACTTGGGATGGTGGGAACTTTGCAGTTCCACTCATTCATAGCTTCCAGGAGAAGACCTCTTTGCTGCGTTAATTTTAGCAAATCAAAGTATGTGATATTAGCCCTAGATTTCTTAAGATCATCCACAATATTGTAATCAATGTTATAAATAGGATAGGGCAGAGTAAACATACCAGTTTTTCTGTTCTTAGGTGGGACTTTACCATTTTGAGTCACGTTCATTGCAGTGGGAATTGTATTATATTTCTCTGGATGGCTTGCAAATGGGGTATTCTTGGACTGAACACTAGGTTTATTCCTCTCAACGGGCATCTTGGGAGCGGATACCTTCAAAGGGTGAACATCTCTCTTTGTCTGATCTACAAGCTTCATACACCTACAAGTGGTCCTTTACTTCATGTATGGATTTCATTAGTGTGGATTTCTACTATACTATCTCCTTGGTCTTCATCATTCTCATTTGTATAGAAATCCCCCAGTACATTGATTTTAGATTCTTCGTTCAAGGGCTCTTCTACTTGGTATTCTTCCTCATTTTATTGTTCTGGCTCTAGCTGAACTATAGGTTCTTCTTGGTTGAGGAGCGATTCGATAAGAGCCAGCTCTTCTGTATTTAAATTCCCTTCATTGGGTGGAGCTGGAAGTGCAAGTGGACCATGACCACCTTCTATCTTCTTATGATAGAAAGGTTTGAAAGATTTTGTGTTATTATACTCTCTTCCACTCCTGCTTGTACTCTCTCTAGAATTCCTTTTCATATCGATGATTGTGTTTGACAACTTCTTAATGATTCGATGCAAACCTTCCACATCTATGGTGTCCCTTTCTTTTCCCTCAACCACTTTGTTATCACTCTCGTTATTCTTCTTGGATGACTGAGAGGCTTTCTTTTCTCTAGTTGTATGATGGCATGTTGTGAGACTAATCATTTCATTCTCGAATTTTACTAATTCATCGATAACACCCTATAAGGTTTGTGCATTATTCCTTTTGACCCACATCGCAGTAAAGACAGGGAGAGCAGTGATGTAGAATTCCATGAGCACCTCCTCAGTAGGTATAGCATTATCTGAGATTCTATTAAATAGGATGTTGAACCGGATGTTAAAATCCTTGACCTTTTCTTTGGTTTCCATTTTCAAATGGGACAGTTCTAGAACTAAGGCTGCAGGGGTTTTGTCGTCGCCATACTTGTCTAAAACGGCCTGTTGAAAGGTAGCCCACGAGGTGATTTATCATGTTCTCAAGCTAAAGTACCACATGGAAGCTGCACCAATCAGGGTAAAAGGGAATAGGAGACATACTATATCTTCATCAGCTACCCCCAACATGCACATGGGCAGGAAGAAAGAGTGAATATGGTTATCAACGGTGTCTTCCTTCCGAGGGTCAATTAGGCAGTACTCTTTCTGCATTCTTGGGTAAGGGATGCTACTGCCTAGATACCGCTACTGAGTGAGCTAAGGAGGAAGTACTCTAGGAGGAGGTGGGAGTTGGTTCCCACCCGGTTGAGGAATATTAGCCATATCACGGATAGGAATGTTTTGGTTGAAGGTTTCTTCAAGGATTTCTTTATTAAGACTTCGCAAATCTTGCCACAGATTGCCTTCAGGGAGTGGATCTTTAGGAATTTCTTCCTAGGGAGTGTCGATACTTGCAAGGATTCAAGCACAATATCTTCAAGAGATAGGGTTGCAGATGTCTCTTCATTTATGGAATAGATCCTTGGCTTTCTTTTATTTGTCGGAGGTAAAGAGTAAAAGATGGGGAGTTGAGAGAGGGAACGAGGGTAAGCCTGAGTAATTATTCTGATTGGTCGTTCCTAAATGACAGGATACTCCCACAATGTCTCTTCTTCAAAATGAGGCTTTTCGGAATGGGAGGAAGGGTCTCTTCGACCGTCATGATCCATGCATTAATCTTTTCAAGTCCATGTGCGAAATTTATAGATAAAATCATAAAAAGCTATGGACGATGGTTTAGGCCCTCCTTCTAGTGCCAATATGTTGACATGGCCAATTTTCGCTATACAAACAAGGGGAACTAACCCAATCAAAGACCCCAATTAGATCTTCTTTCATTTGAAGTGGCTAGTTCCAATGGTTTTTAAAGGACCCAGTGAACTGTTTTAAGTGTTGAGAGATTGCTTCTTGGAGGAAGACTTCAATTAAATCAACAAACAAAACAACTAACCTATGTGTATCAAACCCTACCTACACTACTTCTAACTACTCTAATCTAGTCCTAACTATCCTAATCTATCCTGCAGGGGAAAAACAAAATGAGCTTAAACGTCATATACGAATCCCAAGTCCAAATGACTCAATTACTGGTCCAAATAAGAACAAGGTTGTATTAAATCCTAATCGCAATCAAATTACTTATATAGGAATATACATTCATTTCCATACAAATAACACTTGCTACTGATGTTTAAGAAAGTCTGGAATCAACAACCTTTCATGAATTATCAATGTTGTTGAATTACATTCAAATAACCAAGAATAACCATGAACAGTTAGTTATCAGTATGTTCAAACAAAATCACATTTGTCTTTATACCAGCAACAACACACTGACTCTAAACATATGAGAGAAAAGGGAAATAAATCTGTAACAACAGGTTCCTTCATGAACCAAACAATCCTCTTTATTCAAAATAAATCAAATTTGTTTTCTCCAAATGAAAAGCCCTCTTCTCCTATTCGGAGGTAATACTTATATCAGCTAGAAATGACTCTTTGTCGTCCCTTAACCTTTCGCCTTTCCCCTATTCCTTTCAATATACAGGTCAGAATAACAGATGTAGAACAAATTGGTGTCACTGCTGACATTTAGAAGGCATGTCCTGTCACTGGAGCGCTTCATTTCTTGTGGAAATGAATAGATGTTGACTAGAAGAGGACAACTGTGTGACATAACTTCATGATGAAACCTGGGGCGATTTCACTTTCGGGATGCACAGGAAATGCGTGGAACTTGACTAAAACACTTAAGGCTACGTCTTTAAACAACATATCCGTACATATGGACTCTCCGAATTTGCTCATGGGTTTTTTTTATTTTTTACTTCTCGCCCGCCTTCTCTCAGTCCTCACCTGTAGAAATAACCAATCACCAGCCATGCTTATGCAATTATGATAAAATGCTTAAACAACACAAATCTTGCTTTCATGAAGCGTTTAAAACATCAAACAGAACAAGCGTGAAATACTTGCCCCTGGCTTTTAACCAATGCATTAATTAAATCCTGCAAGTGAAAATCCGATTTATACTTAAAAATAATTACATAACACCGAACCGGAACTGGACTTGAAATATTCTAGGTGACACATTGCTGCAGTGAAGAGTAGAGAAACTAGGGTTTAAGAGTAAATCCATTGAAAAGCAAAAGATCAATGGCGTAGGGAAGAAGTGGTTTCTCATACCCCAGGTGGTATTTCGGAAGGGGTCTAAGTGGTAACTGATATTATGAGGAAGGCCTATGATTCGACTCTTCAAGTGACACGTAGCAACCATGAGGAAAGAGGATACCACTTTTCGGGCAGGTATTCCTCGAGCTACTTGTTCACCCGAAATCTACGTGGACCTTTGGATCCATGAAGGGTAGACCAATGGTGGAGGATTGGGGAGGGAGACCTGAAATGCATATGAGCCACATTTAATAATCTGTTTGGATTCGTAACATGAGCTTTCCCTTTGAAAAATCTCGACTTCAATGTTTTTCGAAAAATGCAAGAATATAGGGGAAAACAACATCCGGATCCGAAATCCAGACTTGAAAGATTATATACCGGAGCCTATTATTATTTATGGGTCAAAGCATCATCCCTTCGCTAACTGCATAACCCTTGGGCTCTTCCAATTGCAATAAGTGATCGAGGAAGGTAGACCCGAAATATACATATATTGCCCTTAATAGTCCTAACGAGTCCACAATGTATGTCTTCCCTTTGAAAAGCCCCGACCTCAATAATTTTTGAAAAACACAAGAATATGTCGGAAAACCCGCATCTGATCATAAGGCTAGACTTGAAATATTATATGCCCGGATCTATAATCATCGGGAGGTCCGGGTGATAGCAGTGTGCCTTATGTGTAGACCCCGGACCCCACCGATAGCGATGTACGATATGGCTTCGAACCCGATATATATGAAATATGGTTAATAATGCCATTGGGTCCAGAGTATAGTGGCTTGCCTTTTATATAAGCCACAGACCCGCCGATAGTGATGTGTGATATGGCTATGGACCCAAAATATATAACTTTGGGCTGATAATGTCGTCGGGTCTGGAAGAGAGTATTGCGCAGTGTTGATTGCAATAGGCCAAAAAGGGGTGATTTATGCATATTTGTAAAGTGTTTCCATTGTAAAGGGTTATAATGGGAATAAGGTGCAATATATGGTTTTTGAGGGTTGGAAAGGTCCCGATGGAGGAAACGAATAGAGGGTTAGGAAGGGAGAGAGATGAGTCATGCGACAGATATCCAAAGAGGGGTGCTCAACCATTAGGAATTGAAGATTTGACTCAAAAATGAGTTAAAGTTGCTTGGATAAAACAGATCATATAGAAAGACGAAAGATCAAACTTATAGGGGACCCATTCAAAATTTGCTATCAAAGCATGTTTTAATAAGGTGGTGGTTGTGGCCACAACACCATGGAATCACAACAAACAACGAACTACAACATAACTTGACCAATCACCTTTGGCGCTCTTTGAATGCTTAAGACCGGATCTCAAATAAATTTAACCCATGTTGATAACATATCGGGTCCGCTTGAAATGTCAAACCACACACATGTTCGAGCATGATTACCATCTAATCAACCATCTAATGGATGGTCTTGATAGCCAAAACTCAATGAGGTCTTAACCTTATTGTATAAACCCTCATCGCATCCAAATTCCAAATTAACCAACGCGCACTTTCGGAAGCGATATGCATCTGATCAATCACCCAACAAACCACTGTCATCTATCCAGACTTCAACTAGATTAAGTCACATTTCATAATTTTCTTGGATCTAGAATTGAAATACTACTTATGGCTTTGAGGCCGCGTGAGAAACATCTTCCTGCCTACGAAAACTACCTTTCCATTTTGATTAACACCCATGCATCTTCACCACGCAATGACTGTAGATCTTCTTCCATCAGACGACCTTGATGGTTTCTTCGTCATTCCTTTTTTGCCAGTTTTATTCGTTGTTCTAGACGATCCGATGGTTCCCCTTGTGTTTATTCAATCTCCTCCACTGACCTAGTTTCATTCACTTATTGGTGGAATTCACATTATAACACAGATTTACCTGCCATACTCTGTTTAAGACGAAGTTCATAGAACTTCGTCCTTTACACTCAGATACACATATTTACTAACTTACAATAAGAACTACACATAGACACACACAAATACATATAACACACATATTTCTATGATATATAGAACAACATTATAGTCTAAGGCATCTCAGCCTTAGTCACAAATTCCCCCATGGCTACATTGTATCCTATCTCTTTGTTACATAAAAATATCGTCACCATGACTATTTGCAGTCAGTATGGGTCTATCATCACTTATGCTATCCTCCTAAGCAAGTCTTAGACCTTAGCTCTTCATGTGAAGCTTTGAAAATGAGAGAAAGACATTAAAAATCAATAAAGCTCTAGTTCCGCACTTCTCTCACTTTTACCTGCGGGCCCGCACCCTTTGTTCATGTTACCTGCGTATCTGCACACTCTGTCTGTGAAGGGGTGGGTGCATACCCCTGTGAAAGTCAAAAAGGCACAAGTTTATTCTAAAAAAATCACTTTGGGTTAATTCTAGATGATTCTAGAAGGAATTTTGACGTGGATTGTTCGCTCCAAGATGGTTCATGCATCCCGAAAGAGAAGGAGCTAATCCCTTGATAAGAGGAGCTATCCCTTTGAAGGAGGGCTTTATCCCTTTGAAGGAGGACCTAGTAACTTCCCTCCATTGCACTATAAATTAAGGCATTGGGTTAGTTACTGGGGAGGTTAGAAGCTGAACATTTTTTAGGGTAAATGCTGATGGAATTGAAACTTCCTAGTTAAGCTTGAGAGGAGAGATCACATACCTTTTTTGCTTCATTGGGAAGTGAGTGAAACTTGTCAAAGTAGAGGAGACTTCTTGTTGGACCCTGGGAGGAGCTTGTACAGCATCAAAGCACAGGTTGTAAAGTTCTTCTTTATTTTAATTAATACAATCAGATTCATTTTTCTCAACAAATTGTCTTATGTGGTTTGTTTCATAATATCCTTGATCATTATGATGAATATGCTTTATGATATTGGCTTTCAAGGTGCTATTTAATTTGGTTTGCTTGTTTGTGTTTGTAGAATTACACTTCAAGGAAGCTCATTTGGAGCAAGGGAGCGAGGCTTCCACAAACTTGCATTGAACCCAAGGTAGGCCTAAAACACTTGTTTGCCTTTGTTTTTAATTGCATATTTAGAGAAAGATATTTTTTGATTGGCTTGCTTGTCACTAGATATCTTTAGATACTAGGAAGGTTGAGCTTGTCTGCAAAATCGACTCATTCTGTGTGAAAAAATGGCGACTCCATTGGGGACTTGATTTTTTCCTTGTTTTGACTTTGACCTGAGAAACTGTGTTTTTGTTTCTGTTTTTGGCTTGTTGTGTGTGGAATTGGGTGGATTTAGTAGATCTAGGATTATTTTTTGTTTTTCATAAGTTTAGGAGAGGAACGCACCCTCTGCTTGCAACACAGTGTGGACTTGTCCGCACTTTTGCTTTTCACACAGAGCATTCCCGCACCTGTGTGAACTGCGGGCCTACGTACCCTGCTAAAATTTTGAAAAATTTAAGATTTTCTCTTTCAGTCATTTTAGTATTTGTTTATATGTTGTTATCCCCTTCCCAGACCTGCATGTGACTTGTTAATAACTTTCCTTAGGTTAATTCCATTGGTGTTAGGGTTTTAGGTGAAATTCCTAGAATTTTTGGTTGCTGGTCTTGATTTTCAATTTGGTCATGTAGTAGCTCAAAGCTTAGAAGTTGTAGAAGCCTCAGATCACCTTAGTTTTTACTGGCCTTCTTATGAGTCTGACCATTTTTAAAATCTACCTTTGTTGAGGAATCCATCTTGTGTTTTCTCTTTGTGAAACTTCGAAAAAGCTTGTGTTAAAAGTTTTGATTTCATTTTTAAGAAAGAAAACAAAAATTGGTTGTTTTTTTACTAATTTGTGATTCTGGACAAGTTAGTCCTTGGTTTGCTTATAGCCAAGTAAAACATCTTTGAAAAGGACATCTTGTAAGCTTTTACTTCAAATAGTTTTTTATAGTTTATAGATCTCAAGATTTGCTTTATCCATAGTTTTGAGTGTTTTATAAAAATAAAAAAATCTCTTTTGGAAAAGTTTGTTTTCGTAGTATTTGAGTGTTTGAAAGAAAAGGGAAATTTTTGTGAAAATAACTAGTTGTCTTGTTTTGATTGCACTGGAAATGACAAAAACTCTTCTTTTAATTTGTTTGTTAAGAAAGATTTGTGTTTACAAGCATTTGCATTCTCAAACTCTTTCCTACCTAGAAGTTCATTGAAGAGAAAAGGTTGCTTAATCATCTTAAGTGCATTTTTTAGTGATTTTGATTCGAGTCTTCACACCACGAGTTTCATCTCCGCACCTCTTGACTTAAAGAAAAACCAATAAAAATAACGGTTAAATTAAAATCAATCTAGTAATATTTTTATTTCTAGGGATCTATTACACCAACATAGCTTAGGCTAGTGTCTTGGAGTAGGGAGTAATCAACTCTCCAAGACAGTAAAACAAGCAAGTAGCTATATCTTGCGGTATGAGAAAAATCCAACTGTTGCATCTACGCTTTGGGAAAGCTCCTCTTAAAGGCAAAGCACAAGATCGTGTCTGAACCAGTGTGGGAATCAATCCTTCATCATTGGGAACGACGCCAGATATTCAAGTATTAAAAATGGTAAACCTCGGATTAACCATTGTCGAGGAGCCTGGGGTCACTTGTTGGTGAACCTTGGATTATGTCAAGGAGCCTTCAAGGGGATTGAGCTTCCTACTCTGCCCTTGCGTGCGTATCGGATCGTAGACTGTTCCCCTAGGTATATTTGTTTCTGTTGGTGACCATAATGACCATATTCTATAGGGTTCTTCCTAAGGTGACGATGGTGGGAAGATCCCACTGTACCTGGAGCAGACGTCGGCTAGACTCACTTGGATTTTTTGGGGGCTTCTCTTCACTTGAGACGGTTTAGTGGAGGAACTTGTGCCAGTCTATTCATTAAGCAGGTTGTCGTGGTAACTGTTCCAATCGCCATTTCTATATTGAACTCTGCGATGTTGGATTTCATCACCAAGTAGTGTTTTCAGTACGGAAAGTTACTGTTTGTGTGTGGTTTGATCTCCTAGATTCTTTAGGCGTGTGATTCAATTTGTTTGGTTATTTAGAGGCTTTAGATGGTTTTCATTGAGATTTTACTTTGTTTTCATGTGAAGTAGTAAATATTTAACCGTGGTTGAATTACCAAGGAAGTCTCGTAGAATTCGGGGCCAACCTCCTGAGTTTTCACCAAGCCAGCCTGAAGGGCTACGAGCCCTGGTAACTCCTAGAGACAGTAGAATTGGGTCATCTGAAGAAGGAAAGTCTTCTTTGGCGATACATCTTGATTTTCAAGCTTTAGTAGCAGATTATAGTACACAGTCTCTGTATGTTTCCGAAATTACTGGTAGTGTTTCATCTACTAGTGATATAGGTGAAGAACCTGAAATATCTGAACCTGAAACTGAAATTGCTGCTACTCCAACATCGGGGTTTAACTCTCCAGCTTCAAGTGGTCCTGGTTCACCCAAGGTAGAAAGAGTAATTATCCAAGATCTTCCTTCTATACTAATATCTATTGAAGAACTTGCTACTCCGGAATAAAAAGAAGGCATCCCTATCCCTGAAAATCAACCTGTTATAGAGCTTAGGGAGCGTGAATCAATCTTTTACAGTCCACCTAGGAGCAGTTCTTGGTATCTTTCATTGACTAAATTTTTGGAAAACCCGGGACTAAGCTTTTCACCACCTCGTATTTCTTATCACCCAACACCTAGGGGTTACTATCCTCCGTTAAATATGTCAAGACAGTCGTCCATGTTTTCTCAATCTCCAGAAGCCTTTTTGTACGGTGGTCCTTCTGTTCCTGCTGGGTATCAGTCACTTTCTGGTACTTTTTCGGGCACATCTCCTCAACCTATTGAACAAGGGTTATTAACTGGAAATAATGGTACTAAGCTGTTGAGTGTAGAAGATATTCTCATGATGTCGGGTACTATTCCCAATCCTCAACCTCAAGGTGGCCAGTCACCGCCTGGGGGGCAGCCTCAAAATCCTCAAGTATTGCCTGGGGGGCAACCTCAAGGTACCCAATTTGTGCCTGGGGGGCAACCTCAAGGTACCCAGTTTGCACCTGGGGGGAAACCTCAAGGACAGTACATACCTACGGGACAGTACGTTCCTCAAGGTCAACCTTAAACTCAATATGTACCTCAAGGTCAACCCCAGACTCAATATGTACCTCAAGGTCAACCCCAGTATCAATATGTACCTCAAGGTCAACCCCAGTATCAGTACGTGCCTCGGGGTTATCAACCCCAAAGTCAGTACCCAACCCAAGGTTACCAACCACCTTTCGGTCAATCATATGTTCAAGGATATGGAAATGTACCGTTGAATTATCATCCCTACCCTCAACCTGGTTATGGTCTTCAATATTCTCAACCTGTTATGGGTCCATACCCCGGAATGAACTTAGTGTGGGATCCATCTCAATCTCAACAGGTCTTGCAACTGAATGTATAGTTGTCATCTCAAACTAGACAGCCCTTGGTTTCTAGTTCACCCCAACAACTTGTCCAGTTTACTATTCAAACTTCTGCACCTTCTGTAGTTTCTCAGCCTGGGCCTAGTACTCCACGTATTCTACCTCAAACGGCTGTTGCAACTACTACAACATCTGTTCAATCTACCCCACCTACATCTCGAGTATCGAAAGCTCTGGTTTCTACTGTTCCTGTATCAACTCCTCAGACACCTATACCTCAGTCTAGACCCACGATTCACACTTTGGTTCAGATGCCTGTAGGACAACCTAGTTCAAGTACGGTCATCACAAGTCAACCTCAATTTACTTATCAACCGTACCAGGGATAGTACCAATTCGGTCCTGCTGTGCAGCAGCCAGTCTATCAGTATCAACTGTACCCTGGGTACACATATCAACAACCCCAGTACGGTCTGGTTAATCCTGGTTTTCCGGGAGGATATAATATCCCAAATGCAATTCTAATTCCTAGTTATCCTAGATATCCTCCTCCTGGGGCTGGTTTGATGACCCAGAGTTTTAGGGACCCTAATCGTCAATTACCATTTATCGCAACTTTGGACTTGCCTGACTTGACGCGCCTTACGAATGATCCAATCAACTATCTTCCGTTTTGGCTGCCAATGCTGAATAAGTTGCCTAGTGATATTCCTAAGTTTGAAGGAAAATCAGGAGAGGACCCGTCAAACCATGTGATGACTTATCACCTCTGGTGTGTGTCTAATTCCATTTTAGATGATTCAATCCATTTAAGACTTTTCCAGAGCACTCTAATTGGTCTTGCGGCCAAGTGGTACATTGAGTTACCGCGAGCCACTTTTTATAACTTTATTCAGTTAGCTACTTCATTTTTAACTCATTTTTAGTTGCCAGTCAGATATGACAATGGCACAGAATTATTAACTTCGTTAAATCAGTCAACATCTACTTACATTTCAGATCACATTCATGAATGGAGACGTCGACGGTGTTTAGTGAAAGTTTTTATCCCGGATCAGATCTTAGCAGAGTGGTTTGTAAAATCTTTATTGCCCAAGATCACTAAGGACGTAGCTAAGGCCGGAGTCGTTACTGAGGAGCAAGTAATTGCTCAAGCACAGTACCTTGACTTAGTTTATACTCAGTCAGGTATGTTACACAAGAAAATCCCCGATCTTCCCAAGCAAAATCAAATCGTTGCAGCTCCTTCAGGGTCTCATGCCGCTGATGGTATGATTGGTACGGTTAATACCAAAAGTAAGAAGAATTCTTCTAAGAATTCTTCTCCTATCATAACCTTGCTAGATTCCCTGACAGGAGATTCTTCCGCAGAACTCTCCACAGATATTCATGTTGTAGAGTCATCTACAACCAAATCAAAATCCGGTGGTAAGAAGAAAGGGAAGAAGAAGAATAAATTAGATACGAATTCAAAGGAGAAACCATAAAATGTGGAATCAACTGATGAAAAATGCAAACCTCGTTATCCTTGTCTCATTTGTGATGAAGAGCATTTTACAAGTGACTGCCCTCATCGTCCAGAGGTTGCGAAAATTTTCAAAGGTTCCCAAACTCCTACTGTTTTGAAGGATCCTTTTCCAAATCAAGAGAGCAAGATGATAGGTTCTTCCTCAAATGCCAATGAAGAACCCATACTGATGATGTCCCATGTTAGGATTGCGACTCGATCACATGATTATGGAAGTAAAAGTCCTATTGCTGGTAAAGAAGCAGAATCTTCTCATTCTAACCCATCAACCTCAGCTCCCGGTTCCGATCTACTATAGATCGAGAAACCTAATCTAGACTTAGTAATCAAACCACCCGCCAAGGGTATACTTCGAAAGTCAGCTTTCAATCCACATGCGAGAGTGGCTCAGAACCATAACATTGTTGAAGATTTAGCTGTTTCGCCTTCAGCAATGTCGGCTTTGGAAGTGCTGCAATCATGTCCAGCACAATGTAAATTACTTTTTTCGGCTATAGGAGTTGTTGACATTCAGGACTCGAACCTTATAATTTTCAATATAAAAAATAGTACACCGTGATTACCTCATCAAATGGCTTTCCAAATCCCAGTGATAGTAAAAAACAGACATGTTCATAGGACTGTGATTAATGAGGGAGCCTCAATGTGTATTATGTCGATACAGTGTTGGAGATCACTTGGTTCTCCTTCGCTAAATCAATCCCCGACGATTCTAAAGGCCTTTGATGGATGTGGGTTTCATCCTTTTGGCATTCTATAGGATTTACCTATAGGGGTTGAAGGAAAAACCGTTAATCTAGATGTGGAGGTGGTTGATGCCCCTCTGGATTACAACCTTCTCTTGGGTTGTAGTTGGTCTTACGCTATGACAGCTGTCTTTTCATCGGTATTTCGGCTTATAAAATTCCCTCATAATGGAAAGATCGTAACCATAGATCAGCTGACTTACTTTTCATCCGACCCAGCCTCTTCTGAAAGAATTCAACATGTCGGTAAAACGACTATCCCGTATAACGATGTTGGAGTAGCACTAGTTAAAGATGTCGGTTTACTGAGAACTTTTCCTTTTCCTCCTATCAACGCATCGTCTTCTATTGCAACCATTCATATGATTTTGTCAGACACCATTGTTTATGATGATCCTTAGATCCTACCTTTTGAATCTGACATAGACTCATTTGGCGATGTTATGCTTTTGAGTCCATATGAAATTCTGTATCAGGCCGTGCAGTCGCTTTCCAACACATCTTCAACCAAAATTGACTTAATGGATGTGGTCCATGAGGAATAATTTTCAACCTCCCACTCAGATTTAATAACGTTTATTGAACTTGTTCACACTGATGAGCAAATTCGTGAAATCCTATGCGTCGATGAGTTACCATGGGAAGATCTTCATCACGGATCTTCATTTTTACCTGAGAGTGATCATTTTGAAAATGATTTTTCATCAATTTTTACGATTGAATATGTCAAGGAAGCTCAGAATCCAATGAAAAATCCTGATTCAGAGCTAAATTTGGGAAATATTTCTCGAACTATTCCTATTGACATTTCGGTTAAGCCTGGGATTGTTGAAAACATTCATATAGGTGTCGCTTGTATGGAAGATGAAATTCAAACATATAATGTCCTATTTCAAGAATTATGCGACGTGTTTTCCTGTTCATATGAGGAAATGCCAGGAATTGACCCTGCAATTGTTGTTCATGAAATCAAAACTTACCCGGATGCTAAACCCATCCGGCAACGTTTCCGTCAGATCCACCCAAGAAAAGCTGCTGCAATTAAAGCAGAAGTTGAAAAATTACTCAAAGTAGGTTTCATTTATCCGATTCCATTAAGTATCGAATGTTGTTCCTGTTAACAAAAAGCAAGGGAAAATAAGAATATGTATCAATTATAGGGACATTAATCGAGCCTGTCCAAAGGACAATTACCCAACTCCCTATATCGATCAAATCATTGATGATTGTGCCGGCAGTGAAATATTCTCCTTCATGGATGGTTTTTCCGGATACAATCAAATCAATATTCTACCTACTGATCAACCAAAAACGGCTTTCATTTGTCCATGGGGGACATTGGCTTATTGAAAATTTCCTTTTGGGCTCAAGAACACCGAGGCAACTTTTCAAAGGGCCATGTCTTATGCTTTTCATGATATCAAGCACATTGTGCAACCCTATCTCGATGATTTGCCTGCTCATTCATTACATCGAGCTGATCATCTCATTCATTTACACGCAATCTTTATGAGGTGTAGGCATTATCGGATTAGATTGAACCCACACAAGTGTGTTTTCTGTATAGAAATGGGTCGGTTACTGGGGTTTGTTGTTTCGAAAGCTGGCATTCCCGTCAATCCCTCGAAGGTTGAAACCATTGTCAAATTGCCTCCTCCTTCGAGTCTTCACCAACTCCAAAGTTTGCAAGGGAAAGCAAACTTTTTACGTCGGTTCATTCCTAACTATGCCGAGATCACAAAGGGTTTTACCAGGTTGTTGAAACAGAATACTCCATTCTTTTGGGATGAGATAGTTGAGAAATCTTTTGATGCATTAAAAGATGCGTTGACCCATGCACCGCTATTGCATCCTCCCAACTACAACCAGGACTACTTCTTGTATCTCGCCCCCTCCGATTCTACCATCGGAATGGTGTTAGTTCAGGAAGATGAATTCGGTACTGGACATGTGATATATTACCTTAGTCAAACTTTAAATGCAACTGAGCTAAAATACTCACATGTGGAGAAATTGGCATTGGAATCCGTTCAAGCTGTCCAACGTTTTCGTCATTACATTTTACTACGTAAAACTACAGTAATTTCTGATTGCAGCCCTATGATCTATATTTTGACCAAGCAATTGCTAAGGGGCAAGTACTCCAAATGGATTGTGATCTTGCAAGAGTTCGACTTGGAATTTGAAAAGTATAAGTCAAAGAAATATTTAGTTTTTGCGGAGTTAATGTGTGACTTCCCGCGTGCTGACACAGAAGCTGTGGCGAAGGAGCCCATTGCAGACAAATCCTTGTTTCAAATAAGCACTTTAGATCCGTGGTACGGGGATATCATCGTTTATCTCCAAACCCAGTCCTTTCGGCCAGATATTTCAAGGTTATAACGTCAAAAAATACAATTCCAGTCCCAACAATTCAGAATTATTGGAGATACTCTTTATCGTCATGGGGAGGACTCCATTTTTCAACGTTGTTTAACTCATGAGGAAGCTGAAAGGGTCTTAAATGATTGTCACTCTGGAGCATGTGGTGGTCATATGTCTGGGTATGCCAAATCCCAAAAGATATTGTGCACTGGCTACTTCTAACCATCTATGTTTAAACATTGTATTACCGCGGTCCGAAAATGGCACAACTGCCAAATTTTTTATCGAAAGATGCACGCTCCACCTTCTCCTCTTCACCCTATAATTGTCGTTGGTCCTTTTGCCAAATGGGGTATTGATTTTATTACATTTAACCCTCACTCGGCCGGGGGGCATGCGTATATCATCCTTGCGGTAGATTATTTTACCAAGTGGGCCGAGGCGATGCCTACATTTGAGGCAGACGGCAAAACAACTCTGATTTTCATGTTCAATCATATAATTGCTAGGTTTGGTGTTCCACAAATGATTATCACTGATCATGGGTGTAATTTTTGAAACATTATGATGACTGAACTTACAGGCCAGCTTGGCTTGCGTCACAATAGTTCAACTCCTTATTATCCACAAGCTAATGGTCTAGTTGAAGCCATCAACAAAGTTTTAGTCATCATGATCCAATGAATCATTGGGATTCATCAGTTGAATTTGCCTAACATGCTATTTTCAACGCTTTGGGCGTATCGAACCTCAATAAAAACGTCAACAGGGTTCACTCCTTTCCAACCTGTTTATGGTCTGGAAGCAGTGTTACCCATTGAGTGCGAAATCCCGTCATTGCAAATGGTCATCGAGTTACTTCCAGCCACTTCTAAAGAGGAAAGACGTTTGTTATAGTTGGCTCAGCTAGATGAGAATCGACGTGATTCTGCATTAACAATCGAAACTCATGCAAAATGTATTAAAGCTTAGTATGATCGAAATGTGACCCCTCAAAATTTTTCGGAAGGAGACCTAGTCTTATTGTACGATCAGGCAAATGATAAATTAGGCGCTGGAAAATTCGTGCCTATGTGGCATGGTCCCTATGTTGTCAAGCAAAAGCTAGCAAAAGGGGCCTATGAATTGGTAGACTTTGACGGGGTTTCTTTAAGTAAACCCAGAAATGGTCTTTACCTGAAGAGGTATTATGCTTAAGGATGGGTGTGAGATTTTTAGTTAGGTAAGTTTTCTTTCTAGCGGTGTGTTTTAGATTAAAAAGTGTGCTTAACTTAGAGAGTGTTTTTCGTCATTATTCCTGCTTATCTTGGTTTTACTCTTGATATCACAGATGTCGACGCCTCTCCAAACATACATTGGTTTCGCTGATGGTGCTTGTCGTAGTACACGGAATATCTCTTCCACAGATTGGGTTATTTATTCGCCCTCTGACGAGTTGGTATCTATGCATGGGGTAAGCCTCAGTCAAACAATGAACAACATTGCAGAGTATAGTGCAGTGATTGAGTTATTATCTGAATCTATTTCATTTGGGATTCAGAGTTTGATAGTGAGGTTAGATTCTGAGCTCGTTGTATTACAACTTAATAGAGTATATGAAATTAGAAATCTAGTGTTATTGAGATTATTTTTGAGAGTGCATCTCTTGGAACATGAATTTGACTATATTGAATATCAGCATATTCCAATATCTTTAAATACATTAGCAAATGCAATTGCTTCTCGAATGTTAAGTAGACATTTGCAATAGTAATACAAGTAAATTTAAAAACATTCCATAACATGTTTAACAAGATAAGCCAGTAATAGTGATATAGTATAATATAGGAGTGTGTCAAAATATACATCGTCCTCGATCATAGGTTGAAAAGCACCTTATGATCAGCAAAAATGATAAGTACAAAAAGAAAAAATGACATATGTGTCTACAATAGGCGATCATCCCATCACTAGTGATGATCTCGATAAGAAACCACTGCACGGGCCACCTTAGAAAGGAACCTCCTAAAAGGTCGTAGGACCCCAATCACATAGCGCTGAAGTCGATGAGGAATGTCATCTATGCTGGTCTCCGGAATGTCTCCTGTGAAGCACTCTAGATGGCTCTCCAATTCGGCCAAAGTCTCTGCTGATTCATCCTGTGGGGCTGGTGCCGCTGCAGTTGGTTGTTTCCTCTCGTAAGGCCAGAGAGCGGCTGGTCATCGTGGGCCTACATATGCATTTGAAACTTTTACTATCAATTTTGGGACGAGATAAAAACAAAAAAAAAAAAAATTAGGAAAAATGTTGAAAATGGTTTTACCTGAGTCATCCCATTTCTCTCCTGATGGAAGAGCCATGTTTGGGTCACTGCGAAAATCTACCCCAGCATAAGGAAAGTCCTGAATAGAAAAATCCTGGTATTCCAACCATTGGAAATACTCAGGTTTGAATCGAACGATCTCTGTCCCCTCATCAGGATGACTGGCCATAACTGCAACCCATCGCATCAGTTTGGGATCTCGAGGAAGTCCAGCTCCAACAGTGATTTACTGTGGGACCAACATTGGGACCCTCTCCAGACCAAAGCTCACAACTAAAGCACCATAGCCAAAGGTCTTTAGTTGTCCATTCCTGGCTCTAGTCAGTTGGCCTTTTACATTAGCCAACACAACATCACACCAACTGAAAATGGTGCCTCGAAATCAGTCAACTACCATCCGCATCTGGGATCCAGTGGCCACATGTAGTGCTGCGAAGCCGCAGAGTCTAGTAACTGTAAACGCAATCACCATGAGTTTAGGACGGGATATGGTTTTGATATCTATCCCTTTGTCTCTGGTCTGGGCATTGCAGTACTCTAGCCGAAGGCTATCGACAAACTGGCCACCTGCCCTAGGCCCCCAATAGAGTCAAATGTTCACATGTCTTAGGCAAACTAGTCAAAAAGTATATGTCTGTTGGCTCTATTTCGAGCTGGTGACCACCAATGAAGAAGCACTGGTCCTGTATGCTCCACCTATCTACCAGCCACTGCAGAAAGTCCACCTGGGCCCTCATGCCAGGTATGGCCCAGAATTTGTATAGGCCGCATGCCTTCAATGCATCAATCGAAGGTTGATGATTTATCGTGGTGAGATCTACATCCTCATGCTCCTGTTCTCGCCAATCAAGCATGATGTTTACCCTACATTCAGTAAAAAGGCGAATTAGAATATATGAAATTGAAATTTTTTGGGTGAATTTTGAGTTTTTTAGGTTTTAAAAACCTTTGCGCGGGGTACGCACCCTCTGGTTAGAGACACTATTTGGGCGTGCACCTTGCCTTCACGGCAGGTGCGTACCCCCGATTTTTTTCCCACTGCGAAAAAGTCGGGGTACGCGGGTTCCCTGTGGTACACCTACAGGCCCCCGCGCGCGGGTTTTTGAACCTAAAAGCTCCTAAAAAATTAAATAAACCCCTAAAAACAATTTGAAACAAATGAAATTGAAGAGTAGGATGATGTGGATTACCTGGAGGAGACGGCGCTCGATTCCGACGGACGGATTTTCCATAATCTTCATGGGAAGTTTCTGAGCAAAAGCCCTTTTTTCTCACCCAAATCTCAAACGGTAAAAATGAATTGACGAAAGCCCTTTTTATAAGTTTTTTGAATAAATAAATTGTAAATTTGTTTATGTTTCACTTTAGAAAGGTAACTTTTGCAGCATTTTTATCCATTTTAAACAGGTATGAGTAATGTTTGAGTTTTTGTTCACGATAACGGATTTTTTAGGCAAAATCGGTCATTTTCGATGAAAAAACATTAGAGTCACCTTTAAGCTCTTTTGTGACTCTTGAAATATGAAAATATGGCCGAGTTTTTATTTTTAAACTCGTTAAAATGGAACTAAAAAGACGGTCCTCTAACAACCCTTTTCTGACCGTAAAAACACGAAAAGATTGCTGGATTTTTGTCATTTCAAATTCGATATTGGTCATGAAACGATGTGTCATTGATCATTTTTTTACTTTTTCAGATCAGAGGCACTAATAACGAAAATTACTCCTTGGTCGTAAGGGTCAAGAGGTTCTCTCAAGTATTATTTTATACTTTTT